>JAJIYU010018931.1:0-10982 GCA_030144865.1 Tinospora cordifolia
GGAAGTTCATCTAGTCTCTGTACTCAAAGTTTATTCCTCATATCCAATGGAAAATTGGAGATGGAAAGCGCGTCAGATTCTGGGAGGATGCGTGGTGCACATCGACCACACGTAAAGAGGATTTTTTTTGCTTGTACAGGATCGTCTAATGCCCAAAGGCCACTTTGTTTCAAAGCTTAAGATCAAAGAAACATCAAAGATGAGGAGATTGAGGACCTTGCTACCTTACTCAATAGGCTTTCGGTGTAGTTTAACACACAACTTGATTCCTGGTGGTGGATGAAGGACAAGTGACGGGATCCTGCTATAACGCGCTATTAGCCGGAGAGGCGACTTCGACAAACGGGAGTTTGGCGCCACTTTGGAAAGCTAGATTGCCTATTAGACTTAAAATTCTGTCCTGGTTGATAATGCAAGGACAGTTAAATTGTACTGCTCAAATACAGAAGAAATTCCTTAGCTATTATTTATCCCCATCTTCATGTTGTCTGTGCAGGGCCGCTGAGGACGATGTTCGACATATTTTTGGGGAGTGCAAGGTTTTAAAGACAGTGTGGAGCTCTTGGCAACAGGAACTTCCAGCCATTCCTAGACACCCAGACAATACAAATGTTCATACTTGGATCTCAGATCATGTGGATCATTTGACAAGTTACTTGTTGTTGATGGTTTTTGCAACGTGGGCTGCGGTGTGGGAGGCGAGGAATAGTAGTATTTTCTAGAATTTTGATATCAATGTAAATAAAATAGTGGAAAGATCGCACTTGATGTTTGCAACCTGGGTCTCTTCTGGAAAACTGGGGCTAGGATATTCTTTTAGTGACTAGATGATCCGGTGGGCTCCAATTTTGTACTCTCTGTAACAGAGGGATCTGAGTTTTGTCTTTTGTACTTTTATGTGCTTAGGCGTTGGACATCTCGTCCTTTTAATATAATTATGTTTTCTTTCAAAAAAAAAATCTCAAAGTGAACTGAAGTCGCCTTCACTTTGAGTTTAAAAAACAATTTATCTCAAAGTGAAGGCATTTTCATTGAAGATGCCTTCACTTGAGGTAAAATTTTTTTTTGTCTTCTTCTTCATTTTCTGCAATTCTACAATTGATTTAGAAATAGGATTGTGAGTTTTTTTTTTTTTTGGGTCACCTTTTTTTCCTTTCTTGTTTTTTCTTTTTTGATTTTGTGATTCCTTAGAAAAGAGAGAGCAAAAATTTTCCACCACGTGAAGGCGTCTTCAGTGAAGACGCCTTCACTTTACTTTAAAAAAAATTCTTTTTTTTTTGGCCAAAGATGTTTTCAGCGAAGACACTTTCACTTCTGGATTGCTATACAAGCTTCCTACATGGCATACATGGTGTACGTGGTAGGTGACTGTGAAAAACTATGGCAAGGGAGTCATTACTTTTAAACAAAATCATTTTTGTAATTATTCTTATTTTTAAGGGCAATTGAAGTCTCAACCAAACATATAGGCCAATAGTGAAATTTGGACTTTGCGAGTAAAAAGGTGAGAATATCTTTAAATCCTAACGAGTAATAAAATGCCTATATTATAAAGCTTAAGAGTATACTATATATAGGAAAATGCTAATTTAACTGCTGCAGTTTAACTTTATTACAACTATAATACTCACAACCATTGGAAGAATGAGTGTCATACATCTCTAGGTGTGTAATAAATGATCCGACAGGTGTGAGTGCTGTTGTGCAAAATTTTATGCAACACAAGTTATATTAGCTTTTTTGCCTATGTATAACACCTAGAAATCATAAAATTAAAAAGGAAATGACAAATTGTATCCTTTCTTGCCCTGAAAGCATGTAAAAGGACAGAGTTCTCAAACAAATTGCAGATATTATAAGGATCCGTAGACCTATTTACTGCAACAATGGTATGTATATTAATCCTCGTTTCTTGTACACAGAGTATCATGACTATTAAAAATTAAGTTTTTCTGTGTTGTTAGTTTGCAAATCATGTAGTATTCTATAAAATATTTTTAATGTCTTAATTCAACCTTTATCAATGAACTTCAGAGTTTTAATTAATCCTTCATCAATTACATTGGGGAATAGTATACTCCTTTATCACATCACCATATCAAGTTAACGACTGCCTTTGATCAGGACATCTAGGTGCTTAATATTCACTAATCCTATGGTCATACACTGGTGCATAGATTACTTCTAGTCTGTAAGAGGGAACTATAAAGCCCGTAAAATCCTCCTGTCATTTGAGCTTTATTTTTAGGAACAGGATATTACTATTCTCGTTTCTCTTGTTTATTCCCCTTTTACTCCCCTCTTTTCTGCAAGTATGAATTCTGTTAATCCTAGAGATGATACAATGCAACACCTTGACCTCCTTTTGCACTTTGTTGAGGCCAAAAAAGACTAAACGATAGATTATTATTTAGCCTTTAGCATTTGGCACTCTTTGAAGAAATACTGACAACTTTGTTTTCATTTCTAACTTTTGCTAATAGCATTTGTGTTATTTATCATTTTCAATACTGGCAGTGGAATTTACTTGTCATGACATATAAGAATAAAGATGATTAAAAAAAAAAGGTGTTAGTCTAAAACTCTAAAAAAGATTGCGGCATCACAATAAGTCTGAAAATGTGGTTGCACTTGGTTGCAGACTGGTACTGGTCATTTTTCACCTATCGGTGGGTATCATGCTGGAAGGGATATGGCTCTGATTTTGGATGTTGCACGCTTCAAGTATCCTCCTCACTGGGTTCCAGTTACACTTCTTTGGCAAGCCATGGATACTATTGATGACGGAACGGGGCATCATAGGGGGTTTGTTTTTTTTAGCATTCTTTCTGAAATAAATTTATTCATAAGCTATGTTATCAAAGTCTGTTATTTTAATTTCTTAATCATTGAAGGTATACATTCCTTGGGATCCCGCACCTATGAACTGAGACCATTTAATCTACTTAAATATTTTTGAATACATTCATTTTTATAATTATGTTATGGGATTTAGAATTCTGTATATACCAATACTTTCATCCTAGTAAAGGTTGTGTGGAAGATGGAAAATTGAAAATTACCCAGTGTTTGTATTAATTCTGAAAATGATTTGGCTAGATCAGTGTTTGGAAGTGAATTTCGTAAAGTGGATTTCTTTTGTATCTGGAACATCTACTTGACACTAAATGACCAATTAGTAAAAATAAAAAATCGAATTTCTGAGCTTGAGTTTGACCGAGAGTGATATCTATACACAGAGAATTCATGTGTGTATGAATATCAGAATTAGTATTCAGCTTTAGAATATTGTATGTGTTTCATGTACAAGTAATGCTTGTCATCTCCATCCAGTAAGGAAAACCTAGGACTAAATTATGGACATAAATTAGAGCATTTGTAGCTCATGATGGACTAATGGCAAAACAGGATTAGTGCTGCTGATATTAATATGTAGGATGAAGTTCAGAAGTGTCAAGGTTTCATCTGGAAGACAATTTATTCCAGTATGACCAATAACGACAATGTAATGATTGTTTTATGCATTGCTTGATAAAAATGGAACATTGAAGTGATCTGAATGCAGAATTTGTTCAATACAAGAAATGATACTATAATATGATGATTAGATTTGTGTGGTAATGGTATTGCTACAAGTCTGAGACACAATTACTGTACCCATGCCGATTCAGGATAAGTCAATGGAGTCTATCATCCATTAATTAAGACTCGAGAAGTGTGAAGTCTTGACTCCTAGTTTGCCATTTCCTTTTACCTAAGAACAGAACCACAGCTTAAGGAGTTTTTGGATAAAAGCTCAGACGCCAAGAGAATTTTGTGAACTCGTTGGAAATTGTGTATTTCTGTAGACATTTATAACATTACAAATCATTTGAGGAGAATGAAGAACATCTCACTTGTTCTAGAGTAGGCCATCAATATATACTTTATGATGAGTTCTAATCAAATATTCATATGTTATGTGAGGGGCCATAAAAAAAAAAAATTATGTGACCACTCAATGACCACAAATTAGAGAATAAGGAGACATGTTTGAAAATTTTAATTAGGTCAAAAGATAATTTCCAGTTTCTTTATGCTATTGCATTTCATATATTACAGTCTAACAATCTTGTGCTTTATTTTATATGATTAATCATCCATAAAAGGAATGTCATCACTATATGTTCTACAACATACTTGGAGCAATGAGTAGAATTCTAGTTGTTCTTACATACGTATTTTGTTAGGAAATGATACGAAGTGCAAAATTTTTCTCAATTTGGTTATGGGGTGTTATAAAGGAATAGTGTGATATTTAATAAGTTAGAACATTTTTTTTTGTCACCATTTTGACTAGCCCCTTTAGAAAATGATCTTTCTAAGAAATTTATATTTTTCATTTGATTTTAATCTCATTTGAAATTCTTTAGGCCGTGTTTGGTTGGGTCTTTGAAAAGAGTCTTCTTGTTCTCACAATGCCAAAAATAATACTAAAGAACTTGGACAAATATTTTGGACAATTTTCCTTTTTGTAAGGAAAATTAGAAAAGTGATTTTTGAATACTACACTATCAAACACATTTTCTCTAGCTATGAAATGCAATTAATATTTCCCAAAGCATTGTTTTTATAACCAATTTATTATTCTTTGTTTTTGTGCATTGGTTTTGGAAGGCATCCTGGGTTTGAAGAGCACCATTGGCCCATAATGTGGTGCCTTCCAAAGGAGAATTCTGTTCTACTCCGGTGATAGAAGTTACACATCTGCTCACATAAACAAGCACTTACTAGTTCTTTAATATATAACCATTGTACATCTTCCCCTGCCATATTAGTATTTGCCACGATTGGACCAATCATTGGGTTGTCGTATGTTTAGCTTTGGTTTGGTCAATTTGGAAAAAGAGGAATGCAAGGAGTTTTAAGGTCTTTATCCCAGTTGTAGCGTGCAGCTCTAGGTGGCAAAGAACAAATATCGAGGTGCCAAACCTTCCGGTTGATCTAAATAACAAGAGTAACTTTTGATTTGTTGAGTGATGACCTATCCACTTGGCACAGCAGATTACTTAGGCTGACTTTCGTTCCTGCTCATAGCGTGGGTCTTGCAGTCAAACTCTTTTTTGCCTTTGCACTTGAGGGCCAATCTCCATTTGTCTCAACGAAACCTTTGTATTCCTCTATTACCTTTAGGGATATGGGGCATTCCCCTATCTTTTTTAATATAATGAGCTTATCCTCCCTTCTCTGTTCGTCTTCCAAAACCAGAATATTTGGAGGACTCTTTCGACCAGATAAAAAATCTGTAATTATCAGCAAAGTTGTTTTTTTATTTAGATTTATTTTCTTCAAATCCAAAATTGGATCGAATCGATATTGATATACTGAGTATTTGTTGATACGAAGTATTCCAGCGATCCCCACGATCCGAGTTCGAGCAAGGGCGCAGTCCCATCGAGTTCTTACTTGTTCATGTCTACAATCCAATTCATATGATTGTTACAGAGATGAACCCAATCCAAAATATGAACCATAAAAGAAAACACCTATTAAACCGATCACAAGAATACCGGTTACAATACCTATTATCTAAAGAGGAATACTTCCAGTAGTATCGGCCATTTATCCACTGCCCTCCACATTTTATCAAGTGGTCATGCTAGAGACATAAACAACAGTCATGGATATTTATGAAATGAGCTACATCTTTGACTCACGTTTTGTGCACAAACTTTGCTAAAGAACCCTAAGGTTTTTTTTTTTTTTGAAACAGAAACTCATATATATTAATTATAAAAATAAGTACAAATTAGGGCATTGGATTCTCGTCAATGTTTGTGTTACTCAAGCTTTGGGGAAAATCCTTTCTTTTGGCCTCTTTTTTGGGTTAGCAATTGTTAATCGTCCAAGGGTATCCCATTGTTTAATTGGTTGAAAGAGTAGGAAAGTTTGGACAGCTACAGATGTTATAAAAGGCTGCATATCATTATACTCATCACTTTGTTTCTTTATATATATATATATATATATATATTAGTGATTGCTCTTTGAGTCTATATATATTAGAACTTTTAATGGAATTCTTCATTTTGTTTGCTGGAAATACAGTTCTATTTACTTTGTTAACCCAAATATATTTTCAGGTTCATGCTTATTTCAAGGCTTCAAAAAGCACCATCCCTACTCTATACATTGGTATGTTTGTATTTTGAACAGTAAATTAACTTAATAATGAGTGTTCTTTTTAACCTTATCTTGATTCTTTGATCATATCAGCTGTTGATGCTGTTGTTTATGACATGTTGAAAAGCACGAACATGATAGCAAGTGCATAGTGATGCTTGTACTTGGAATTTTGGTTTCAAATGGGCCTTGGTGGTGGTGGGGGTAGATGCAAGCCCTGTATAATAGAATAATATCATTCTTGTTTGTTCTTGCTTTTTTCAAGGGCCTCTTGGACCCAGCTACAAACAATTTTAGCGGGATATATATCTCTTCTAATGTTTTTGTTTAAAAGCATCTTCAGTTTCAACATTGCTTTTGATTGTCCTGTAATGCTCTGTTCACAAAAAGAAAAAAGTAGGAACCCAGTCTTGATGTCCTGTCCTAAAGTTGAAGGGCTATTATGACAATGTGAATATGGCTGTTCTTATCATTCATTAGTATAAAGGCATGTTTTGTCCTTGCGCAGCAAATGACACAATTTGCTTTTATGTGCTACTCAATCCAATGCTTCCAACCGTTGGGTGGTTGTTTAATGCTAGCAAAAAGCCAACTATTGTAATCTTTTCCGGCAAGCTAGCTTTTTATCTTACCTCGTGGATATGGTAGATGGGTTGTTTTGCTAAAGGCGGGTTTGTCATAGGAAGATTTTTTGTTCTCATTTTCTCCTTCATGATCATTGGCCATCGTTCGTTAGAGACATCCCTTTAGTTCTTTTTGGGGTTGTCTTATTGTAGGTTGGTCATTTGTTCAGTTTGGAATTCCATCTTTTGCTTTGTTTTCGGAACTAGTTTCAACATGGGAGATTTGGAATATCAATTGGAATAAGATATGACTATGGCATGTAAAAGATAATGTTTTAAAGTCTTGAACTACTAGTCTCAAGTCTTTAGGTTGACTGGTGGAGGAAGAGACTTATGCTAAATGGTATGAAACCCAACTCAAATGATCAAACCTAATAAAATTATATCTCGAGTGGTATCCATCAAGAGTTTATTCAGGTGTTTTGGCCCACATTAGGTTTACTTTCTTGAACAAGAGATGGCTTTAATACTGAACTTGTTTTCTTGTGTTGGAGCAACTAGACTGCAACCGCTGTCGTCAATAATTGTAATTCTATAATCACATTAAATTCATTAAATTGCATTGATGTTTTATTATCTTCTTTAGTTCTGATGATCAGTTTGGTGAGATACTGATATATTGATGAAACCTTTAGCTCATGGTGTGTTGCAGAAACTGTATCTTAAGCCATGTATGCTTAATGAGGGGAAGTGTTATAGTTCACTGTGTAAGATTGCCCCACATCAAGTAAGACCAAAGGGTTCCCCCCCACACCCACACACACACACACACACACCTACACCTCCCACTCTTATCTCTCCTAAAGTCAAACAATTTTACTCCTTTTTTTGTGAACCTTGTGTGCTACCAAAACTCAGAATATTTACCTCCATCAGTGATGGTATAAAATCCAACTCAAATGGTCATACCTTATAAATTTATATCTTGAGTGGAACCTGTTAAGAGTTCATTCAGGTAGTTTGGTCCACACAAGGTTTGCTTTATTGAAAAAGAGATGGGTCTGATACTGATGCTCCTTCTTTCATGTTGTGGCAAGTAAACTGCTAAATTTGTTGTCAATAGTGCTGTTTCCATTGAATTGGGTTACTGCTTTATTATCAATTTCTGTAGTTCTGATGATCAGATTCGTGATATACTGATATATTAATGAAGCCTTTAGCTCATAGCGCATTGCAGTTACTGTATTTTAATCTCGGCATATGTGATGAGGCAAAGTGTTACAGTTACATTGTTTATGTTTGCCTCATATCAAGTAAGACAATGGGCTTTCTTGGGACAGCTTTATTTTGGCGAGTTGGCTCATGTAATTTTAGTGCATCAACCCCCACCCCCCAGATCTCTGCCCGAGTCAAACAAATTAATAGACTCCATTTTTCGTAAAGATTTTACTCTACCCTCACTCTAAATATATTGCTAAACATGCTGAAATATAATTGACCTGGGTCTAGAGGAGTGTGCTCAAGTATGTATTCCAATAATACGATCTCGTTGAGAATCAGAATTGAAAATCTTATTTGTTATTGAATTGTTGCTTCTATCTGCTAATACATTATGACCAGTTTTAATCCATTTTAGCAAATTATGTCAGATTTAGGGTTTAGTTTCTGCGTCTATCTGCTAGTGCATTATGATTAGGTTTGATCTACTTTAATAAAATTTGTTAAGATTTACGATTTAACATGAATTCTAATTAGGTCTTACCATTCCCTAAAGTTTGCCTGGTGAGAATATGTTTGACTTCATATCTATCAGGCTAGCATGTGATCCAGTGATTATGCTGCTGAATTGTATGTATCCATCCTTGCGTGGCCATACATGCACAAATTCTCCATGGATGGAACTGATCTAATGTTTTTCTAGTTGTCTTGGAAGCATACACCCATGTAGTCACAATATAGAGGCTCTATTTTTGTGTAACATGAATTTTAATTGATTGGAGTTGAATTTGGGACTTTATGCAGAGCTGTAGACATGAGAGCTGGGTTAAAATTGCAAAGTACCTGGTGGACAATGTTCCTATTCTGTTGGAATCGGTGGGTGTAGAAGATGTTCAGAAAGTTCTTTCTATGGTATTTACATCCCTTCCCACCAATTTTGGAGAGTTCATTCAGTGGATAGCAGAAGTTCGAAGACAAGAAGATGGGGGCACTGCTTTAAGTCAAGAAGAGAAAGAAAGGGTTGCAGTCAAGGTCTACATAGTTTAAATCTCTTTGCAGTACATGAACCTGGCAGTTTGTAACAAGTTTATATTTACTTTCTTTATCTCAGAAAACCAAATATTGGGTTTCAGGAAGAGTTACTGAAACAAGTGCGTGAGACGTTGCTATCTAAACATGTGAGAAAATGGTTTTCTGCAAGTCCATGCTGCATAAATCTCCCGTCTTTGGCTGGCAAGAACAGTTTGGATGAAATTGCAGCAAGTTTATGTTGCCAGGGACTGGAGCTTCTTACAGGGAAGCTTGAGTCTTCAAATCAGCTCAGCTGTCGCTTAACATGTGTGAATTGTGTAAAGGCTAATGATGATATGCCTGTTACAGTGGTATCCGGGAGAGTAATAACTGGTAACAGGGAGGAAGGGGTTGATGTGCTGGTTCCTTTATCACAAACTAAGCCAAGGAGTTGCATCGGGTCTGGTCCAAACCATTGCACTTTGACGCATCCTGCAATTAGTGATGTCTTAACTGTATTATTACTTGCCTTGCCTCCAAATACTTGGTCTGGGATAAAAGTAGAGAAGCTGTCACTGGAAATCCGGAGCCTTGTTGCTACTGAAAATCTTCCCCTTATGCTTCAAGAAGAAGTAAGTTGCTTTCTTCTCTTTTCCGTTTCGATCTTGCTAATTTTCTATTCTCTTGACTTCGAGCTTTATGATAGAAATGCATTTTGTGAATTGATCGCATTCTTATATTTGCTTTGTTAATGAGTCGTGATTTGTAGCTTTAATTTTTCACTCACCTATTTTGGAAACAGTTGCTCCTGATTTTGGATGAGCAGATTTTGGGATGTTTCTGGTATGCAATAAATTGTATAATGTTCAGAAGAAAAACAGTAAACAAAGTAGTACAGATGGAAACCCAGGAAATACTTTTTTAACATCTTAAAAACTCTCTAGGAGAGGAAAGGTTTATTTGGTCCTTTTGTCCACCCAAGTCATCGATTAATCATAGAAGGATGGAAAGCCAAATTGGAAAGTTTGATTCAAGGGTACCTCAGGCGTTAAGAATCCACACCCTTTAGAATTATCTGCACAACTAATCATAAGCATCTTTCAAAGCAAATAAAAACATCCAAAGCCTTTCCCTCACAGAGTGGATAACATTTTTCTTTAGAGATGGAAACTTACTCTGAGATTCTGACTTATTTATACTGACCTATCAAAACGAGAAACTCTAATGATCTTGGGAGTTTATAGATTGAATCTCAAAATTTATACCCATGGCAAAACTAATTCTGAGGGCCAAGATCCATCCGAACAGAGAACTCTACCTATGAAATTGACTGTGATTTCTTTGGATCTATTTTTTATTTTTGCATCTTCTAGAAATCCAAAAGTCAAGGATAAATCTAGAGAGATCCCAATCAACTTGTTGAATTTCTTTCACTTTGACTTGGTCCTCTAGATTTGACTATATAGCAGATTTGCACGATGGCAATTTTATTTTCTCATGATTATTAGCTTAGACTTTGCTTCTATACTTCTACAATCTCCACTTTTATAGTTTCAGTGGTAAAAACAATTCTACAATTGACAAAATAAGAAAAAGTCATATACTCATTGTTGGGAAAAATATTAAGAGGGGCATGCATAAGGCTCTCACCATTGCGGTGTCCAAAAAAAGGACCATGTATTTTTTTTTAAAGAAACAACTATTTCATTAATGAGAGAAAAATATTACAAGACAAACCAAGACCTTATAGGAGACAAGCCACTAACAAAAACAACATTAACAATACATAAAAAACCCGCCCTTTTATAATACATTTTCCACCCTCTTAACCAATCGAACATGAAATATCCCAGAGAGAGGGGGCTATGATTAATCCAAAACGAAGCAAGAGAATGAGATTGCTCCCAAATCGAGAGGGGGGGGGGGGGGGGGGGGGGGCGGGGTGTGACAAAGTCCCCCCCCCCCCCCCCCCCCCCCCACCCCCAACCCCCCCCCCACCCCCCCCCCCCCCCCGCGCCCCCCCCCCCT
>JAJIYU010018932.1:0-10992 GCA_030144865.1 Tinospora cordifolia
GTACTGAAAAATAGAAAGTCAAGTGTGTGTTGCTTGTAAAGTAACTCGTCCCAACTCGCCAAATGGTTAGGTCCGCCATCCAAATATGGCGATTATGTCCAAAACTTAAGGAATTGGGGGTTGGGGGTGTTACATATTACATGTATCACATAAAAATGCCTAACAAACAATCAAGCAATGCACGCTGGCATAATGGAACCAAAAATTCCATTACGGCTAATATAATTTCACCAAATCCTAGTCTCTAAGGATGACGCAAGACCCACCGTACGCGACCATCCCATTAAAGTAGAATATAGTGCGTGCAAGTTCTTCCAATGAGTCCATTTATTGCCCATTACAATTTTGCAAGTGTTTCACTCCCTAAAGCTAACGCAAGACCCATCATACTGTACTGTCCCATTAAAGTGAAATACAGTGCGTACGATTTCTACCCAATAATCGATCACTCACCATGCATGGTCTGTCATTCTTCGAGTCCAAGATTCATCCATACCTCTAAATTTTTATGCATCCCATAACTACATAAAAATCAGAAATACAGAATCCTCTTGAATTGATCCTGACTAAAGCAAGTGTATTACACACGCAATATCAGTCTCTAACTTATTTCTTAATAAATTTTATTTAGATCCACTATGCCTCGAAGACACCACCCAGTCTTTTCTTAGATCTAAGGTTTCAATACTTGGCTAATTGATTCATCTGTTGAATCACCAAGTTCAAATTCTATCTCACTTCTATGTGTTGCCATCCGTCCCAAGTTTACGGACCTTTCCTAAGTAGTGCAACACTCACAGAGAGTATGGCTCACTCACAAGGCTACTACCCGTACTTGAATCAAAATTTGACATTTCCAAAGTAGTGCATCACTCGTAAGGAGAAGTATTCAATCCATAGGGCTATTACCCATACTTGAATTCGTCTGCGACTGATAACTCAAGTACGTTGAAATCACTTAAATCTTTTTTAAACTTCTATCTGCCTAGTAGATGGATTCTGCTCATTTTATTTACTTTTCAAAAGTCAAATCCTATAGAAATTCTTTCCAATGAAAATCAAATCCGATGAAGCTTTCATTTCTGTAAAAAAAAAAAAAATTGTTTTGGCACTACTGGCCAATCAAGAAATCTGTTCCCAAAGAGCTACAACCTTGGCTCTATTATCAAAACTTGTTACACCCCAACCCCTGTGCCAAAATCCCCATCTCACCTTCGTCAGGAGTTGTGTGGCACATTGGCAGGCGCGCCCCTTGGCTGTGATGCCACACGAGAGGATCGATGTGCGCCGAAGCACCGAGACCTATGACTTCAATCATTTTCTTTAAAATTCTAGTTCAACTCATCATGCAAAAAATGTTTTTTTTTTTCAATGCATTGATCAAATAAAATTCCAGCATGCTTTTAATAGCATTCAAAAATCATATCACTGAAATTTTCATATAAAATAATACCAAAAATCAAAATATCAAAAGAAGTATTCAAATCTCAAAATATTTTTTCTGCAATCATTCGAAAGCATCACTATTCATTCATAATATTTCAAACCATGTGCTATCATCCTACTTTTCAACATATAATATAAACAAGTAATAAGCTCATGGGCCAAGGTTCCAAACAATGTTTCGAAATATAAAACTGTTCTATTTACACAAAAATGATAATCAGCTAGGCAACATGCCCATGTTCAAAATACATAAAAATTGGAAGTAAAATAAGATTAGAACCACTCTCTTTTAAAATACTCTCCACCAGTCTCCAGGGTCTCACCAATCTCACTGTGCGTCATGTCCATGATTACCTGAAAAATAAAAATGGGGTGAGCTCGAAAGCCAAGTGGATCTCTCCTTCACATCACTAGCATTATACAAACCAGAACATAAAACATGCACACACTTTCATTACATTGGGGCATTTTAATCATTTTATTGGTCTTTCTCGTCAAATTTTAGATTAACCGGAAGAGTTAATGCTCTCAGTATCCCTGGTTGTGATCCTGGAGGGAATCCAGGGGTAACACCTAATGGTCATCTACCTTCGAGATCACGATACAAGAAGAGAGATCATAATGATTCACAATCTGAGTATCACACAACCTTTTACAGTTTGGCTTGAGCTTAGGATACCCACGATGATGCTCTGGCTACAACGTAACAAGTAATATCTATGATGTACCAGCAGACTGCCCATCTCTCCGATACATGAAATTTTTTAATAAACCATTAATCTTATTTAATTTTACAATCAATTTTCATTCCATACAAGAACATCATGAATTTCATAAATAAAATAATTTACGCAACCAAAACTATGTGAATCATTTAACAAACACTAAAACATTTCTATATCTAGAAAACATGTAACCAAATATCATGTTGTCACGTCAATTCAATACAATCAATTCATCAAATAATTCCTAGCATATTGCTAAGTACAAGTTATGTAATCAAACATCATGTTTTATACTTGAAGTTTGTATAATATTAGTGAGCAAGGAAGTCTCGCTCACCTGTATATATCAGATGAAACTTTGTGCCACTCAACAGAGATACACTGCTCTTCGACACTCAATACTCGTCAATCTGAAACCAACATTCATAAATTTAATTTCTTGAATCACTAAAACCCCCAAACTACGTCGATAACCATCATACATATCCAATCAAGATCATCTGTATCAAATTCCAAATAAAAGGTACCCCAAATTAGGATTTTCCCTTTTAACCATATCAACACGCAAAACTATATTCATTTTCTTCCAAATTAAGAATAGAACATATTTAAAACTGACCACTACTTCAAAGGATGAGCAGATCAAATTTTATTACCTATCAAAGGAATTTCACCCTCCAAAACCTTTCCCCAAAATTCGAATTTTCCCTTTTCACCATATCAACATGCAAAACTATATTCATTTTCTTTCAAATTAAGAATAAAATATATTTAAAACTAAACACTACTTTAAAGGATGAGCGAATCGAGTTTTATTACCTATCAAAGGAATTTGACCCTCCAAAACCTTCAGATTCTCTCAAAAACTCGTTGATCCGTGAAAAACTACAAATGAACAGTCAAAACTTCTTGAATTTAGTCTAGAATTACTTATTCATCGATTTAAAAGAAAGATTTGAGCTCACCTCACTCTGAATCGTTTCATGCTTCAAAAACCTCAATTTTCAGTAAATCCACCTATTAATCTATAGAACTCAAATCAAACAATCGAAGAGCATAAGAATCTTACCTTAGGATGTTAGATCCCCTGTGAAACAACTTTGAATTGCTCTCAGTTGCTCTCGAATTATCTGTCAAAAAATTTGGATCAAAATGAGCATCATCACGTTGAAATGGGTTTTAAAAACCCTTCTTTCTCGTGTTACCAATACCACGAAGACTCTAACATTCTTCAATTGTTTGATTCGAGTTCTATAGATTAATAGGTGGATTTACTACAAATTGGGGTTTTTGAAGCACGGAATGATCTGGAGCGAGGTGAGCTCAAATCCCTTGTGAAACAGCTTTGAATTGCTCTCGAATCGTCTGTCAAAAATTTGGATCAAAATGAGCATCATCACGTTGAAATGGGTTTCAAAAACCCTTCTTTCCCATGTGACCAGTACCACACGAACCTGTTCACAAGATTTTTTTTAAATTTAATCTCATTTGCATTTTTTCCAAACTTTAGGTTATACCTATATCCATTTAAAAATCATGTTTTTGGACATTTTAATATTCATTTAATATTTTACTTTATATATATATATATATATATTTAAAATTTGTTTTCGATGTGTTTGTGTTAAAAACTTCCAGGCATTACATAAGTATTTTGCCCTTTAAATATCACTTCCTAGTTTTCTTGTAGAAAAATAAGTGTGTTCTTCAACTTTGACTACTTGAATGAGTTGGTGGGACAACATCTACTCGGGCGGTGAGATCAAAGTCTGCATAGACACAGCCTTCTAAAATGGGATAACCCATCTTCCTTTCAATGTTTAGCTTTACTCATAACAAAGCTTACCCACTATCAGCATGACTTGTAATCTTTGTATCCAAACAAAACATTTGAAAACATATATTTCTTTTGAAAAATAAACTTTCAAAATGATTTTCAATTTCAAAACATGAGGTAGGGCATTCTAAGTTAACTCGAAGTAAAGAACTCACCTAATGAATCAACTCTTTCTAATTCTTGTCCAATATATCTATTGACTGGGCTCTAATACCACCTTTGGTAGTAGAATAATCATCTCGTTCTAGCCCAACAACTACCACCTAGGCTTTGATACCACCTTTGTAAAGCTCGCTTCCGCCCCACCTAAATTGTCCTTGCACGTTCGCGTCATATGCTTACTCATTGAATGTCTCGTGGGTCGCCCAAGAGGTAAGTGATGTCACATTATTTCTTTTTTTCTTTTGATCTCAATTCTGTAAGACAAATAGTTAAACAGATTTCATAAAACACATATGAAATTATTTGATAAAATAAATCAATATCATTGAATTGAATATTCATGAAGTACAAGGACTCTTAAACTTTATTACATTAGACTGAATTTTAATATTAAATAGAAATTAGGGCTAACATGCCGACTTAAACATTTCATGAATAGAATTTATCTCTAATTACACGCTCGGTGGATCACTCTAAATATTTAACTCATTATTTCAAACCAAATAGAACATGCATAACAAACCTTCAAAAGATTACGTGGTTCAAACAATTGTTTGTTATAAGTTGATGTTAAGACCGAAAGGGAGTGGGGTTAAATCCAAACCCTCAGTTCACATCCCAAAAATCATGCCATGGTTTTTTGTGATGATTTTGAGGTAACTGGCAACCTTTGGTAACCTCGACCTCCTTTCTTCAATGGCAGAATCAACTCTCTCTAGCTTAGAGACTTCTTGTGGTACTTGTAAGATTGATGGTTTGTTCGAAGTTGAATACCTTCCTGATTCTCATGGTATTGTCCCTCTCACTGAACTTGTGCCTATTCGTCCTCAACATGTTTATCATATTCCTTCTGTTACTTTTTCCAAGAAAATTTCGAGTCTGTTTAAAAAACACACTCCAAAGAGTCCAATCAAAAAATATGTTCAAATATCCGATTTTAATGAACATCAAGTTCTAGCAGATCAAGCTGAGCATTTCTTTGCATTAACCCTCCCTTCTCCTTTATCTCTTTCATGGCGAAAAGATGGCTACAGTCATCTTCATTATGGTGCAGTAAATATTTCTATAACTTTTCATGTCAGGAAAGCTACTGAAGCAATTTCCAGAATTGCACTCCTTGATTCTCGCATGACAAGATATGTTGAAGTTGTTATTGGAACTATCCAGACCACTCTTAATTCTGGTATAGTTTTCATTACTTTTTATCCCAATTTTAATGTCTCTCTGCGAGATCCACATGCACTTACAACTTTGAGCCTTCAAGTCCAACTAGCTGGTACTCCTCTGGTTCAAACAGCCTTGGCAGCCACAGTTCATTACCAGATTGCTTATAGGGTTCAAAATCATGCGATTGATATTCCCTATAAAGGTTCAAATCTGCAAAGTTTGATGCTTGATATCAATTCCCAAGGTGTTGTATCTCATTCACTTATTCCTAGGGCAGTCCCTTTGGAAATGCTTCAAAATCTCTTTCTTGAAAAATGGATCACAAATTATGAAGCAAGGTTTCAAACTACAGAGGTTAAACAAACTTCTTTTGCCATTCACCATCGGCAATCTGATGGCTTGGTTGAAACCATTTTTCTAGAACCACCTATTGTCCAATCGCGAGCTACAATTGCAGACATTAATGTGATCGATTTCACTCCACCGGCACCACCAACTTCTCATATTTGGTGGGATTTTAATTGTTCTTGTCCCAACTGTTTGGATCATGATTTCACTCTAAAGTATGATATCCCAGAAAGACCAAAAAGGAAGACTTCCCAAAGGAAACTCCAAGCTCGATATGAAGCAGGAGATCCCTCAGTCAGATTGATTGATTCCCCTTTTGGATGTTTTCAATATTATGTCTTCCTTTCAGATGATGAATCTCCAGAATGCAATGTTATTTCTGGATCTGTTTCCTCAACAGTTCCTCCAAATAACAGAACTGAAGACCCTTTCACTGGCCTTCCTATGCAGTATCAAGTCAAACAATCCACAATCGTCATGCCAGATGGTCCTGGGCTAAAGCCTTTAACAGATATTGAAGCTGTTCTTAATTGGCAATCTAATAACGCCTTGTTTCAGAACGATCTTCTTAGGACTATTGCTCAGAAACAAGACGTCCTCGTTCAAAAATAGGATGCTTTCAAGCACCAGCAGGATTCTCAAGAATAGTTGATCGCATCTATTCATGACAGGCTTGACCAAATCCATCAAGAACTAATGGATTTGGCAACTTCGGTTGAAAATTATGCTGATACAGCAGCTTTCTTCTTACCTCTTGAATGAGAACAGAAGTCTCTCAAAGTTTAATTGAAAGATATTCAGGCCAAAACCACTTCAAATCCTACCTATGAACCTCATTATGTGCTTACCCAGTCTTCTCCACCTACTGTTTTCCCTTCTCTTTTCCTTCTTAATTATCAGTTTGCCTCTCACCAGAAGCAAAAACCTCTGTCCCTACCTCCTTTCGAAATAAGAGAACCATAACCTCCTTCACGTGCTGCTACTACTAAACAACTCTTTTACAAAAGGAAGGATAAAGGTAAACAAAAAATGGTTCTGACTATTGATACCCCCTCACCTAATACCTTGGCCGATTTCCTTCAACATATCACTCACTTAGATATTGAAGAGCCTGCCATCCCTCAAAGTACTTCTTCATACTCCACTAAAGAAGATTCCTCCTCCTCTTCATCAGAATCTTCTGGTTCTGACAATATCTTGGTTGTTTCCCATACTGGTGAATCTAGCAGGACTCAAGAGTCACCTGATCATCCACCTGAACCTGGTGACATGCACCCTGAGACAGAATCTTCAGCTCTGCCACCAGTATCCTCTCACTCAACAGGCCAAGCTCATAAGTCCTCCAATGGTTTTCATACTTTCAATTTGGACAAGCTAGCCTATGACGATTGGCCTCTTTTCTTTCACGATTTGTTATCTTGGTGCTATTCCGAACAGCTCAAGGGTCTCACTGATCACCAAATAGTTGAGAAGATGGTTACAAAATTCTCAGGCAGTCTTCGAGACTGGTGGCTTGATATCAAAGAATACAGGCAGATTCATTACTCAAATCGCCCCTTCACTGAGTTGGTTGCTCAACTTTATACCTCTTTTATTGGTCATGTTGAACATGTCATCGAACAAGCACGAGAACATTTTCTCTCCACCAAATGTTGCACTTTCTCAGATGCAGATTTTGGAGAACATTATGCCAAGATGTCCCGTATCTTTTATCTCATCCATGGATATGATGATAACAACTTAAAGGTGGTATTCTTCTACTTGTTCCCTCGACAAATTTCTCAAAAGGCCAAGATCCATATGCAGAATGCCAATAAGAAATTTGAAAATTGTACGTTGGGAGAATTGTTTACTTTTATTTAGCTTGGTCGCATGGAACTCTGCTCTGACACTTTATTCTTCCAACAACAGCTCAAGATGGGCAAAACTCTGCAAAAATCTTGCCTTCAGGGTGATCCTTCTTTGGTTGGTAAGTGCCATCCCTATGAACCTTGTTTGTGTATGAAAGGTTCTCCAGCATTTCCTATTCCTAGGTTTCATAAATCAAAAAGGCATAGGAAGTGGAAAAAATGGATTCATTGCTCCCCTCACAAAAAATCCAAATGGAAATTCTTACGGCGAAAACAATTCTGTAAGAAATCTGTTGATTCCAGGTGTTTTATCTGTAAAAAGCCTAGCCATTTTGCCAAGAATTGTCCTCAGAAAACAAAAAAGCATGCGAAGCTTATTTCCCAGATTGAAAGGCTTACAGATACAAAGCTATCTGATGTCGAATCTCTTTATTCCTTAGATGATGAGTATTCTCCAAAAGCATTGATGGCAATTTCAGAAACTCACGCTCTTGTGCTCTTGTTCTCAATATAGAGCCCTCTGCCAACACCATTTCTCCCTTACCTTATGCTAATGTACAGGTATATTTATCCCCTTATCATAATCCAATCACCATTATTGCTCTTTTTGATACAGGTGCCACGGTTACTATCATGCATCCTTCTATGCTCCCTTCTGACTGGTGGAAACCCTATCAAAAAAATTTTAATACTGCAAGTTCTTCATCCTTGGCGGTCACACTCATTAGCAAGCTAGTTAAGATTCGTTTGCACCCTCTTCTCACCATCAAACACAAGATTTTGGGTGCCCCCAATCTGTTTAAGGATTTTATCATTGGATATGAAATCATCCAGCAACTTCGTAAGATGACTTGGACTCCTCAAGGCTTGAGAACTCCTTCTGCTTTTATCCCTTGGGTCTTTACAATTATCACAACCATTCATGTCATTGATGATCACAGAGTTACTGAGCTTCGCCGCAACCTAGTCACGGATTGTTGTGCTGAAAATCATATTGATTTTCTGCAAAAATGTTCTTCTCCATTATGGCTTAACCTTGAGTTTTTTTATAAAACTACCGTTTAAGCTTAATGAGGACATCAATCCTACTAGAGCAACTCACCATGGGATGCCACCTTCTCAACTTTCTTTGGCTATTAAAGAAACTGAGCAATTGCACTCCCAAGGCCTTATTGAACCCACAACTTCTCCATGGGCATGCGAAGCTTTCTACATTAAAAAACGAGCTGAACAGGTGAGAGGTAAACTTCGTCTTGTCATCAACTATCAACCACTTAACATTTTTCTTCAGGATGACAAGTTTCCTCTACCAAGACCCGAGACTCTTTTTCAGCATTTATCAGAAGCAAAGGTGTTCTCCAAATTTGACTGCAAATCAGGTTTTTGGCAACTGAGAATCCACCCTTCTGATCGTCCAAAAACTGCATTTGTTATACCTGGTCATCATTACCAATGGACCGTCCTGCCTTTTGGTTTAAAAACTGCCCCTTCATTATTCCAGAAGGCCATGACGAAGATCTTTCAGCCAATTCAGCAGAACTCTTTGATCTATATTGATGATATCTTGTTGCTCTCAAAAGATATTGAAACACATATCTCTTTGGTCCAACATTTTTATGAGCTCTGCAAAAGCTTTGGTTTGATGTTATTAGAAAAGAAGATGCAACTCTTCTTGCATTCTGTGGATTTTTTAGGAATGAAGATCCAAGATGGACAAATCTCTCTCCAGCCACATATTGCTCTAAAACTGCTTGAGTTTCCTGACATCCTTCTGGACAAGCAAACAATTCAACAATTTCTTGGCTTAGTTAATTACATGAGTGTTTTTATCAAAGATTTATCTAAGCTTACAAGTTTGCTTTATGGATTATTGAAGAAGAATCCTCCTTCTTGGAATTCTTCTCACCCTACTGCTGTTCAAGAATTGAAACTCAAAGCTCAGACATTGCCCAAGCTCAAAATTCCTAGAGATGGTATTCGGATCCTACAAACAGATGCCAATGACGCGCATTGGGGTGCAGTTCTACTTGAACAACTATCCGACAACAGGCGGATAATCTGTGGCTACAAAATTGGATCTTTTAAAACTTCTGAATTGCATTACCATTCTACCTGTAAGGAAATCCTGGCAGTCAAAAGAAGAATTGAGAAATTCCAGTTCTTCTTTGTTGGCCATCATTTCCATATTGAGATGGACATGTCAAGTATTCCCCAAATGTTGCAGTTCAAACAAAAGATTCTTTCCAATCCACAGCTGTTACGATGGGCAAACTGGTTTTCCCAGTATTCTTTTACAGTTTGACACATTCCAGGAAAGTCAAACACTCTTGCTGACTTTCTCTCCAGGCCAAAGCTTTTAATGCCAACAGATTCTAATTTTATTGGAGTCATTGGTTCTTCTTCTTCTGCTCCTGATCCTTCTGATGGAGCCTCTAATGCTGATATCTTGAATTTTCTTGCTTCTCTTCCGGTCGAACTCAGGGAATTGATTTATTGGAAAATCCCTACTCAGCCAAAGATTGACAGTTACCTCAAAATCATCACAAAAAACCATGGCATGATTTTTGGACATGTTCGACATCCCATTTTTCCTTTTTTATTTCCATTTCGCCTTCCTTCATACTATCATTTTCCAAAATCAGCCTATTGTTTTCTAATGATTCTCCTTCAATCTTGGTGGATCGGTTTTTGCCTTGACAAGAATCGTTTACGGGCATATCTTTTCCAAATGAGTTTTCTGGCCTCTCAACCTCCTTGTAGATATTCTAGACCTGATCCAGATCAACTCAGGTTCTATAAGTTTTTATTAAAGTTTGCTAACCACCAGCATTGGTTGGATCTTTTTCAGCAATGGCCTCATTGATATCTTACTGTGATCTTTTATGCACTTGTTGCCTCCCCGACTGATCACACTAGTATTGATGATGATCCTCTTGGAGCCTATTCTCAACATTTTCAATTTAAAATCCTCCGCTCATATCCTCATCTTCTTTATTTCAATCCATATGCACATGAATCAGGATCTCAGGCCTGTCCACATCATAATGAAGCCCCATGGTGGCCTCATTTTCATTTCTTCTATCAGTTTCAAATGGACCTAGTCCAATAGAACAGAGCATCTCATCTCAATGCATGGAATCCCCAGAATAATAGGCCCAAATATGTTGCACTGCTATACGGGAAAACAGGCCTCAATCAGGCCCATAATCACTTATATCAAGAACTTAAGGAATTGTTCTCTCAATATTCGCATCGTAACCCTCTTCATGTACCAGAAATGGCCACATCTGTTGAATATTATTCTCTCCACTCAGCAGAACAGTTCCCATGGCCCGTTGATGACTCAGATTCTGCTACAAATAATGATAATGATGAGTAGGCATCCAACCATAGTTTGTCTTTTGGTCAAAAAGGATCTCAATTATTGTACTTTTTTAATGTTTTTATGTATGAGCGT
>JAJIYU010018933.1:0-10983 GCA_030144865.1 Tinospora cordifolia
GCATAAGTGCTCATACACGTGTTAATTTACGTTCCGCATATGTCCTACACGTGTTAATTTACGTTCCGCATAAGTGCTCATAGTTTATGTTAACGGTGGTTTCTCGAGATATAATAATTACATTCAGTAATAGTAGCACTCCATATTACAATATCAGCAAATTAACACATGTATTAGTTTCTCCTAGACATCAAGACAATGCATTCAATGCAAGTTACAACTTTAAATGATAATGAATTAATAAAAGTGAACAAATTATTAAGACTACAACTGGTAAGGAATTTTTATAATTGTTGAAAAGATGCAATACATAGAGTCTCTTGCTAAAGACATGTCTTATTATCAGAGTAGACACTATTTAAAAGACGTATTCTTTAAATGAATATGCGTTATGTTTAGGAATACATCTTTTTTGCACGCCTTTTACCTTTTCAATTTATTATGATTTAAAAATAAGTGGAATTGGTTCGACTCGCTTTACTCTTAGTTGGAGTTTTCACATTTTGTCCAGTTGAGCTATGATTGAACTCAATGATGAAATAATTACCAATTGATAGCTAAAAAAAAAAATAAAAATTATAAAATAAAAAATCTCTTTTCATCAAACGTGAGTTTCAAGAAATTAATATATATCTAAGAAAATTATTCCTTACCTAAAGTCAATTAAACTCTTCTATCATGCTCTACATGTATGGATGTAGATACTTCTATCGTCACCATCTAATATATATGAATTTTGACAATATGAATTTAAAGATTGAAAAGATAGACATAGAAAGAGTAACGTTTGAGCAACTTTATTTTCAAAAATAATTTATATCTCATGTTAATTTCATCAATTTATCTTCTATCTATTAACGTAATTATTTTAACAATCACCTTTTATTCTTTTGAAAATTCTTAGATTTATTTAAAGATAGTTATTTACTTTAATTCATTTTTTAAATAAAATTATCAAGTTCAATATAAATTAATATGAAAGAGTCGATCGATTTCTCAATACAAACATAATTTTATCAAATTTGAAAAAGTTGCCCAAGATGTTATTTAAAGCATTTATTATGATTTTATGAGAAGTAGGATTAAACTTTTCACAATCATAGTATATCTCAATTGTCACGATATCCTTTTAGAGCAAATAATTTTTAAGTAAATGATGGTTATGATCAAATCATGCATGATATGATTTATAACATCATAGTTTAAAATTATTTCATGTTAGTGTCATGAAATGTCTCGAGATATGAAATGGAAACATAACAATCCATAGGGCACTAGCCACGTCAAGAATTTAACTACATTAACAGAACAATAAAATGAACAATTATCTAAATGAAAATGTCTAAATTAATTATTGAAAGTGGAACTTTTGAACTCCTCCACATAAACGAGGTCTTGATCGCTACCATCTTGCAGCTGAAAAAATAATTAAAAAAAATAAAAATAAAAGATAAGGTTAAATAGGCTGGTTAGTACATCTTATAATTCTAACATAATTATTATTTAAATATAAATAGACAAAACATGCAATCACTTGTCACACATTACACCATTCATACACCATTTTATAAAGTTGGCATTTTAACTGATAGAGATTACTCTAGCTAGGTGACCCTTCTAGGAGAACATGCTCCAGATGATGCCTATTCAGGCCTACCATACAATTCGATCAACATCATAACAATGACGGCCATTTAGGCCAGTCAGTTCAATCTACAAGGCACTTGGCTAATACATGGACACTGCCACAGTAAACGGGTCTCATCTTAATACTGTGATTGTAAGTAAAACACACTATATTTATTCACGTTTGACACCAATTTATATCCAATTTTGATGCCATGGAATACTAAGAAATCATCATTTAACATCTTGTATTTTTGATAACATAAAGTGCATTAATCATGATAGCTTATAACCATCTTCAAAGTAAATATCAAACGCATATTAATCACACTTATCATGTCTCTAATTTTTATAATCATCCATGCAATTTATCATGTTCAAACATACACTTATCTTTAAATAATAAAGGTAAAAGAAGTGTAGTCATTTCCATCTTAATTGTTCTGTTCAGCCTTGCCTTTTTTTTACTCTACCAACACCACGCAACTCCTTGTGTACGTATTATCTTATCAACATATATTTAACGTGCAAGTGATTGAATTCTAACACGTTTAAAACCAGAGCATTATGCTATGGTCCACGACAATTTTTAGTGGCCATTCATGCATGGAAAGCCTTGCATACTTGCTAATTGATCGTTTTGTGTATAAAACCAGAACGTTTCTTATCATTTCCATCGTGAAATCATGCCACTTCTTGGTTGGTTCATGCCTGGATATCAGCTCATTTGACACGTTTTTAGTCATCAAAATAGGACCAAGACAATAATACCCCAAAATTGTAGCCCTAATTAATCATATTTTAATACAAATTAACCGTGGTCAATGAGAATTGATCATAGTCTAAAACTAGTCAATTTAACCGGTACACCATGAATACTGGGAATGTTCGAAAAATTATTTCAAGGACAAAGTAATGAAAATAGGTGACAAGCTTTGTGTCAAAATGATTAAAATACTTTGAGAAATCATTAAAAAAAAAAAAAACGATTGCTTAGATTATTGTGGTAATCAAAACAAAGGTAGCACAACCAAAAAAATTAAATTGACATAACTAGAGCAAAAGGGGAATTGCAGTAATTTGCTTGGATTAGAAATGCTTTGAAGGGGTCACTTGGCATTTATATTTCTATAAATTCAAGGGCCCATTGAATGCCGCTTGGCTTGCTTGCGATCGTTCATACTTGACCTTTATTGGCCATGAAGAGATCAGAAAGATTATACTCTTTCATGAAAGAAAATTGGGTAAAAAAATTGAGCACCTACACACTTTCCATTTTGATGCAAGTGGATGTGGTTAGCTTTAGGAAGCATGGATGTTCTTTCTCACGGTGTTATACAACCCAATCAAGATTGTGGGACATTTTCTTGGATAGACACCCCTTAACTCAAATTTTACCATACAAACCTATCCCTAAGGCCTACCAAAGCTTCATTTAAAAAAGAGACCAAGAGAACAAAACTTTCCATTTTCTAAAGTAGCAAAAGGGGGAGAGAACTTGTGAGAACGTGGGAGAGCCCTTGCTGAGCCTTAGAGGACCTTGAGGACTGACAAATAATCCTTTCACTACAACAAAATTACAATATGAGGACATTTGAAAAATGTTCTATAAGCAATTTTAGGACGTTTTAGCAAATGTCATCGATTTCAATGTCCTAATTGAAATTTTCTTTTACGGACGTTTTTTAAACATTCTTATTCCTATATAAGGACATTGATGAAATTGTCCTTATAAAAATATATAGAGGACATTTTTCTAAATGTCCTCAATACAAGAATGGAGGACGTATACAAAACGTCCTGAAACATTGTATTAAAGACATATTACAAATGCCATTGCAAAGTATATCAACAACGTTTTAAAAATGTCCTTAATATATATATATATATGACATTTGTAAAATGTTTTTAATACTTTTATAGAAGACATTCTCAAAATGTCTTGGATACACTCATAGAATACGTTTACAAAAACGTTGTTAAAATTATTATCTAGGATGTTTTGAAATTATCATAAATTTTTCTTAGAGAACATTTTAAAAACATCATCAAAACTTTTATTTAGAACATTGTGAAAACGTCGTTAATGTTATCATCTAGGACGTTTTGAAACTATCATAAATTTCTTCTTAGAGAATAATTTAAAAACGTCATCAAAACTTGTATTTAGAACATTGTGAAAACATCATCATAGCTACATGTATATAAGACATTTACAAAATATCCTCGAAACTTTTATTTAGAATGTTTTACAAATGTTGTACAAATAAATATGAAAATTTTAGGTAATTGAAAATGTTCTCAATACCTTTTTGAAACATATTATAATATATATAAAAATATTTATTTTTCTAAAATTATAATTCTAAGTCCATATATTATTTGTTGTAATATTTTCCTCTAGTTTAGTGATTGATATAACAATATGAATTACAAACATTAAAAAAAAGATAAAAATTCATACTTTTAATATAAAAAAGTTGAAGTTACAATAATATCAAATATAAGATACTGATAACAAGTTTAATAAATCTTCATTACAAAAAAACTAGTACGTACTGCAAAATTAGATATTACTAAAACTCATTCAAGCTAACTGAATTCAAAAAACCTCTTTGACACAAATCCAGCTTCAAAAAAGACCTATAAAAAAGATAATATATAATTAATGAACATTACATGATATATAATAATAATTATTCTTAATAATAAAAATTTCTAAGAAAAATTCAAAGCTTGTTACTGAATTTTTAAAATTTTGATAGTATCTCATTTGTTTTATTGCAATTGGAAAAAAACAAGTACCTGTTAAAATATATTAAAAGTCTAATTCAACGATTACCTTGTCTTTGTCTATAATAATTTGATAAAATATTTAGACCATATATGCCACAATGGTTCCTAAAGCATCGCCCAAGTTTTGTGCATCATCTGTTTTTCTGTATAATTAAACACTTGGATCAATGACATTGTTCACCCAAACTCTTTAGCAACTCCTTCCAAGAGGCATATTGTGAACTCTTGTTATAGAATCCGTTGATGAAATTTTCCTTTCAATTACAACTACTTCATCTTCACCATCTTTTGGGTACCAATACAATAACAAGCAATCATAATTTTCTTTTGGAAGACATGTGCTTTCTCTAGTTTGACTTCTTTGTTGTGACTACATCAATTCAAATAACCAATAAAATATATAGATACTAGTTAAACAAAGTTTTGAAAAACAAATTAATAAATTTCAACCATAACATGATAATATACTTGAGTTTGACTTTTTATAATATCAAAAATATCAACACTTGTACCTTGACCCTGTTAAACAAAGTTTAACAAAATTTAATCATTGCATTTCATACACACAAACTTCTAATGAACAACAAGGATGTTATCCAATAAAAAAACTTAGAGTTAGTAAATAGCATAAAAATTCAATGCAGGGGCAACACAACAATTTGGATCACATAAGTGGGTGCACTATTCAAATATGTGTGTTATTTTTAAGCTTGAATTCAAAGAAAAACAAAGTTTCCATTAAGATAAAAGATAATAATAATAAGAGATTTCTGTATTATCTAAATTCTACATTTCATAGATCTCAATTGAAATACAAATTCAACATATATATATATACCAATATATGTGCTCATTGATTGTGACCACCATTTTATTGGATTTAAGTGCAATGAAATTCTAAATTAACCAATTGAAACTTCATCGATTTTTGCCTTGTGTCTCAGGTGTAACTTTAGGTCATATTATGAAGTCGTTGAAATACATAAAAAATTTCACATATCATATAAAAACGAAAGTCTTAACAGCCACAAGAAAGAAAAATTAATAGCTCATTCAATTATCCTTTAATCAACATGCATTTCAATTTTAAAAATATAAAATAAGTTATTCAATAGATATGATATTTGGATAGCAACTTGTTTAAGATAGATGACGGTCTCTTTTAGTTCTTTTTCTCTTCCTCTTATTCGATTACATGCATCAACATTTGAGGGGGTGACTCCAAAGCCAAGCCCTCAAACACGCCCAAGCCTTTCTGGTCCTAATACTTGGCTAAGAGCATTTTTTTTATGTTATCCATCCTTATTGAGGCAGTGGAATTTTGGCTAAAGTCTTTCATTTTTTCCTATAATTCAATATTAATACATCTAATAATTTATTAGAATAAAACATATAATTATAAATAGACAATTGAGGAAGCGAATTACCAATGTTTCACTTATTGCTTCATTTAAAGATGTGTCATTCTTTGTTAGATGTCCTTTAGTCCACAAATCCACCCTTGAAATATATGACAACTCTGAATTTTCTTGCATTTACAAGATATGACAAATAGAAATTAAAGCATAATATTAAAAAAATATATATAGTTAAGAAACACTTCAACTAGATTATACTTAATTACCATTTTATGTTCCAATCTAGCATAACCCTTACGACTCAAAGTGTGTAGAAACATATTTTTGTTTCTAATATGTTTGAATTTCTTACTTGTGGCCCACAAGAATAATATATATAAGAACAATGTTTACCAAAAATATTAGTATAACTAAATTTTTTTTTGGTTCAATATAACTCACACTTATAAAGACAAGATATAGTCACCTCAAATTCTAAAGATAATTTCTCATCAACAAATAAGTCCCATGCTTCATCATCTAAAATGTTTTTTGGACATAATTTCTCATGTAATTTAGCATTGGCCTTTGTTTTCTTTCTAAGTTGTCAGATTTGTTTGATGATTCTTGACTTGTACTGCCTCCAACATTTTTCCATCAACTAAAGTGCTGCCTTTTTGTGTGAATCATCTACTATATCGCTGTTGCATCAAATATAATAAGTCTAAATATATATGTGACTCAATAATGGAACAAAAATCAAATTCTAATTATGTGTACCTCAACCAATGACCATAACTCATCTTTTAATACTAAATCAACACAATTCAATTTTTAATCACTATCATCACATGTTCATGAGCAAGGACATCCATATATGAAGAGTACTTATCAGAATTTGTGGCAATTGGTTGGCCTCTATCATTAAATTCGATAGGAATAGGTGTGGCTTTTTCATTAATCAATCTCATTCGCGTATGGCCTCATTTATTCTTCCCATTGTCTTCATTCGTATGTTCTGAAATAAGACGTTCTTGTGTAGGTCCACATTTTTGCTTGCCCTTGTCTTTTGCATTTGTTAATAAATTTTGTTCATGTGTTTAAAACTCATTTGACTTGCTTTTACCAACAGAAATCTCTCGATATCCTTAACAAATCATAGTAGCAATTATTGCATTGCACTCTTTAGTGGCTCTTTTTTCTGCGTTATTTGAAAACTGAGTAATAACATATAAAGCTTGTAAGTAAATAAGATCTTATCAATTTCTTAGAGAACACAAGAACTAAATAAATAAAACACAATGTTGACTTTTACCTCTCCACTGGTCATCTTTCTCAAACTTTAATGCTTTTTGTGTACTTGATGAATCTGTACTTGAAGGTTAATTGTTAATACAACACAATAACATTGTGTGAACACTCAATAGCCATCTTAATTGTATTTTTTGTAACAATGAATAATTTGGAAAAAAAACAATAATTTTGCTCTTTAATGTTATCACATATACTTTAAAAAAAATTCATTAACATATACACATTATGCAAAAGAGAAAATTTATTTAATACATTTGCTTTTCAGATCCAAATTTGATATGCTACATATTATGACTATCATATATTGTTGAAAGACATAATGATAATCTTAAATGTATTATAACAATAATGAACAATTTGACTAAAAAAACACCCATCTTGATCCACAATTAGATTAACAAAACTCGTATATAAAGTATATACTCATTACCAAATTCTAGAAAACAAATCCGTCTCAAATAATTAAAAAAGAGAATATATATTTTAGTGTATTTGTATTACACATCTAAGAATCACATAATGTTCCCTCAACTTCAACTCGTACACAAGA
This sequence comes from Tinospora cordifolia, assembly GCA_030144865.1. Classification (NCBI taxonomy): domain Eukaryota; kingdom Viridiplantae; phylum Streptophyta; class Magnoliopsida; order Ranunculales; family Menispermaceae; genus Tinospora; species Tinospora cordifolia. The sequence goes on from JAJIYU010018933.1 coordinate 7,624, forward strand.
CTCTTCGTTTCTAACAACATTTTGAAAACTCAAATTTGATATGCTACATGACAATTCGCCATCCTTAATTGGAAAAAAATCATTGTAATTATTAATTGGTGCTTGCAATATTACATACCAACTTGATGATTCACTTTCTCGGGAATAAAATATATGTTTAGCTTGTGATGCCAAAATAAATGGATCTTTTTCAAATTGACTTTGCCCTACTTGGAGGTTAACTACTATAAATCCATTTTCAACCTTGACACCTTTTGTAATATTTGCTCAATCACATCGAAAAATAGGAACATGAAATTTTTAATAATCTAAAAGTATAATTTCTCTAAGAACTCAATAATATCAAACATTTCCATCGACTTGTGATTGGTCTCTTGCCCTGACCCTACAAAGAGTGTTTGCTTCAACTAAAACTCCACTATTTTGGCAACAAGTTTTAACATCTTTTGTGTGAAATCAAAACCCATTTATTATGTATCTGGTATGAGATATGACTTGCTCTCTTGGGCCTTTGGCAGACCACCTCAATGTATATCTTGGGCCTTTGGCTAGTTGCTTATCACACTTATGTTGATTGTTATGCTAAGCGTGTAGTATTCCAGATCCCAAATCGACCTGTAATGGTATTCCAGGGTAGAAGTTCAGAAAAACCTAGTAACCAGGGAAGATTAGCGACACTAGAGGAAATGTGTGCCTCAGTGAGTTTGGTCGTTGCAGATATTGATGAAACTTCCAAGTCGAGACTTGGGGATATTCCTATGGTATGTGAGTTCCCCGAGGTATTCCCTGTTGATCTTCTCAGCTTGCCTCCTAAATGAGAGATTGATTTTGTCATTGACTTGGTCTCGGGGACTGAGCTAATCTCAATCGCTCCTTACCGTATGACACCTAAGGAGTTACAAGAGTTGAAGGTTTAGCTAGAAGAATTCCTAGGCAAAGGTTTTATTTGACCTAGCATGTCACTTTGGAGAGCTCCTATATTATTTGTAAGGAAGAAAGATGGGAGTTTCTGCTTGTGCATCGATTATATACAGTTGAATAGAATGGCTATGAAGAATAAATACCCTCTCCCTCAGATTAATGATTTGTTTGATTAGCTAAAAGGTGCTAGAATATTCTTGATGATCGATTTGTGTTCGGGGTACCATTAGCTACGCGTTAGGGAGGAGGATGTACCAAAGACAGCTTTTCAGACTCGCTATGGGCACTATAAGTTTCTAGTTATGCCATTTGGATTAATGAATGTTTGAGCGATGTTCAGGGACTTGATGCAGCAGGTGTTCAGGTCTTATCTTGATCATTTTGTGATAATATTCATTGATGACCTTCTGGTTTACTCAAGGTCTAGATAGGATCATGCAAAACATCTCAGACTAGTCTTACAGACTTTGAAGGAACACTGCCGGTATGTAAAGCTAAGTGAGTGTGACTTCTGTTTGACAAAGGTTAAGTTTTTGGGTCATGTGGTTGGATCAAAGGTATCCCTGTTGATCCAGCCAAGGTCGAAGGGATTGTCGATTGGCCTAGACCTACCACAGTGACTGAGATTCGTAATTTTTTGGGCTTAGCAGGTTACTATCAAAGATTTGTACAAAATTTCTCCTGCATCACAACACCCATGACTAAGCTAACCCAGAAGAATGTACCTTTTGTATGGATCGATAATTGTGAGCGTGCCATTCTTGAGCTTAAACAAAGGTTGATAGCTGCGCCGGTTCTTATTTTGCCAGAACCAGGTCAAGAGTTGGTGATTTATACTGATGCATCAAGATTAGGCCTTGGTTGTGTATTGATGCAGAATGACAGGGTAATAGCCTTTGCTTCTAAACAGTAAAAGGTCTATAAGAATAACTACCCTGTCTATGATCTTAAACTAGCAGATATTGTTTTCACGCTCAAGATTTAGCGGTATTATCTTTATGGTGAACGATTCACATTGTATTATGAGCACAAGAGCCTCAAGTATCTATTTTCTCAGAAGGATCTTAATATGAGGTAGATGAGGTGGATGAAATTGTTGAAGGATTATGACTTTAGTATCAAATAACATCCTGGGAAGACTAATGTTATGGCTGATGCACTTAGTAGGAAATGGGTCGAGATTGCCTGTATGGCTAGATATATGTCTCAAGAGTGGAGGATGATTGATTTTGTGACTGTGACGAGTATCCACGAGAGACCGTGACTAGAGTCAATGCACAGATGAGAACCCGACCGATCCTATTTGCTTAGATCATGGAGGTGCAGCCTCGTGATGTTGATTATGTGATGCACTGGGAGTGGGAGGACGACATTTCTCGTGTGGAGTGGTCGATTGACACTGATGGTAAACTAAGGTTTAGGGGACGATTGTGGGTACCAGCTAACCTCACTTGAGACAAAGAGTAGTAGCAGAACTGCATCGTTCAAGGTATGTTGTTTATCTAGGCACCAATAAGATATATTGGGATACTCAACGTACTTATTGGTGGCCGGGGATGAAGTGAGATATTGCAGCCTTTGTGCAGATATGTGACACGTGCCAGTAGGTTAAGGTTGAACACTAGAGATTCGGTGGTTTATTACAACACTTGGCTATTCTTGAGTGGAAATGAAAACACATGACTGTGGATGGGGTTACCTCGGACTCAATAGAGACATGATGCTATTTGGGTCATTGTGGATAGACTGACTAAGTCTACTCATTTCCTCTCGATTCATACTAGAGACTCTGTTGAGAGGCTGAGTCGACTGTATATCCGTGAGGTCGTGAGATTACATGGGGTCCCAATGTCCATTGTGTCTAATAAAGATGATCAGTTTAAGTCCCATTTTTGGTAGAGTGCACAGTTAGTTGAGAACTAGAGTAAATTTGAGTACAACCTTTCATCTACAAACTAATTGTCAGTTTGAGAGAGTGATCTAGATTTTGGAAGATATGCTCCAAGCATGTGTCCTTGACTTTGGTAGTAGCTGGGAAGATCATTTGGCATTGTGTGAGTTTGCATATAATAACAACTACCAGGCAATTATCGGCGTGGCACCAATTGAAGCATTATATGGTCGACCTTGCCGATCGCCAGCTTGTTGAGCCGAGGTTGGTGACATAGCAAATTTTGACCCTACCTTTGTACAAGAGAAAACTGATAAGATTCAGCAAATCCATCAGAATATGAAGGTAGCTCAAGATCGACGGAAAAGTTATACAGATAATCGGAAGAAGACCTTTGAGTTTGATATTGGTGATCATGTGCTATAATAACTCAAATTTTTATAATGCGTACACGTCGAAAACAAAATTTTAAAATATAATATAATCAAGAAAATAAATGAATAATGTTTTTAAATAAATTTATGCACCATAGGGCAAATGAAAATAAA
>JAJIYU010018934.1:0-10992 GCA_030144865.1 Tinospora cordifolia
CTTCTTCTTCTTCTTCTTCTTCTTCTTCTTCTGGCAATTAGTAAGCAACTTTTCGTGCATGTTGACCTAACCTATTCCAAACCAAACCGAACTGTTTGAGTTAGGTTGGGTATTGAGATAGAATGGTTTCGGTTGGGTTTTATATTTGTTAACCTGAATTGTTTGGCTTAGGTTGTGGGTTAACACTTAACCCAAACATAACCAACTGACGAACACCCCTAAGGGCACATTGAGGGAAATTTGTGCTGAAGCACATCTAAAGTCTTAAGCCTCGTATGAGCTAGAATCCACCCAAAGACCTTGACTTTAGATGGTACCTGTGAACCACCTATCTGAGAGTAGATGGCAAAAGTAGAGGGTTGAAGGACTTAAAAGAGCCAAGTAAAACTCGTAGAGTTATCCAACTACCATATTCACTTATCAAGTATGTTTTGGAAGGACATGTTGTTGAGCTTATTGACGAGGGTGGTTAGTTCATCAATTTCCCTATCGGTCAGGTGTCTAGGGGAATTGTGTTTCCATTGGGGCTATGTTGGTTTGTCTCACGCCATAGAAGTTGCTATGGATTGTTGTTGAAGGTTTGAGAGTTTGTACGAATGTGGAAACCCATCAGCCCACTTAGAATTGTCTTGCCATCCGTTGTCCCAATTTCTAAACCTTGTGCCATTCCCCACCCTTAGGGATATGTGGGGAATAACCTAAGGCCACATAGATGCTGTGAACTTCCAAGGGCTCGTAGAGGTAGATGCATTCCTCCATCTTCCCCTATTCCCATTGAAATCTATTTTGCCATGTCTATTGGAGTAATTTGGGCCTACAGTGAGTCTTGTTCTTCAAAGAAATTCGAGATTCGTTTACCACAACACCACATTGTGCAAACTCATATTCTTGATGACTAAACCCCCATTTTCCATGTCTATTGGACCATGCTCCACTTGACCAAAGAATAGCTCTTGTTATTTATTTTTACTCCGCAAAAGAAGGATTTGAGTAATCTTTCCTTGTGATTTGCCATCGAGCGAGGGACCACAAGGATAGACATAAAGTAGGTCAGAATGGTGTCCAAGACCGATCTAATCAAAGCCAACCTCCCCTCGTTTGAAAGAAAAGCCCTCTTCTAGACATTGAATCTTTTTCCCATCTTAGTTACAATGGGGCTTCGAAATTCCATGGGCATGGGATTGCTCCCAAGAGGAAGGCCTAAGTATTTTATGGGCCAAACACTATCTCACACCCCACCTTGTTAGCTAGGCTGCCGAGGGTTTCTATGTCCATATTTATTCCCATTAGTCGGCACTTAGCCACATTCACTCTCAAACCTAAACCTTTGCCAAAATCGTGTAATGTGATAATAGCATTCAACACATTCCTTTCATCACCATAAAGGAAAAGAAGTGTATCACCCGCATATTGTAAGTGAGAGATCTCTACCTTCTTCCGTCCAGTGTCAAAAGCCTTCATCAATGAGAACCGACATACTCATGTCAAAAACCTACTCAATCTGTCAACTACCATAGTGAAAAGGAAACAAGATAGTTGATCCCCTTACCTCAATCTTTTGCTTGCATTGAATTTTTCTCTGGGCCCCTCATCAAATGTTACTGAATAGTTAGCATTTGAGATATACCCTCTTATCCACATCATCCATCTCTCCCCAAAACATTTCTATTTCATTATGAATCGCAAGAAGCTCCAATCCACCATATCATAAGCTTTGGGAAAATCTACTTTGAAAACAACTCCTTTTTTCCTTCTCAGTAGTTCGTCTTCCACGACATCATTTGTAATCAAAATGGCATCTAGAATTGTCTTCCTTCATTTAATGCAAATTGATACTGCTCTATAAAACTTTGTGAAGAACTATAAAAAGTCTCTTGACAAGTACCTTGAAGAGCATCTTGTAAATGCGTGTGACCAAACTAATAGCACATAAGTCTTTCAATTTCCATGAATCATTTTGCTTGGGGATTAGGCGAATGTAGGTCATATTGGTACTTACATTGAGCTTGCCATGCTGGTGGAACTCGCTAAAAACACCAATAATATTGCTTTTGGCAATCTCCCATGAATTTTGAAAGAACGTTGTAGCGAAACCATTGGCCCCAAGCTCTATCTCCTATCACAACTATCACCCTTCATGCCTCTTCTTCTTCAAAAGGTCATTCCAACAAATACTTATGGTGCTCTGACAAAGATCCCCACTCTAAACCTGTGAAACCCCATTACTCTATTACTAGCATTATACAAATTTTGGAAGTAATCAACCATTGCCACCATAATTCTTTCCTCTGACTCTGCCATCATGTCATTCTCCAATTGGATCTTAGAGATGATACTTTGATTTCTTTGATCTCTTAGTTCAGAAATCATATCAGATGGAAGGTGGGTAAGGGGGAGGAAATTAGGTTTTGGGAAGACAAATGGTGTGCCACAGACAGCTTGAAAGATATCTTTCCAGGTCTTTACAAGTTGTCAGACAAACACGATGCCCCAATCTCAGAATTCGTCAACAGAACAGGGGAAGCAAGAGCAGATAACTGGGCTTGGAATCTCCACATAAATAGGAACATCAATGAAGAATTAGTGCAGGAAGTCATGGAGATCCTCAATCTGCTACAACAAACCCAAATCATGGATGATAAGGACAGAATTGAATGGATGACGCAAGGATAACAGATTTTCAGTTCAGTCCTTCTTCAACAAATTAAACAGCGGTGGGACAACATCAAGTACTTTCCAATACGCAAACCTTGTGTGGAAAGCCAGAATTCCTACCAAAGCAAAAATACTAGCCTGGCTTATTCTTCTTAATAAACTAAATGTAGATGATATAGTGCAATCCAAAATGCTTAATCATACTTTAGAGCCTTCCATCTGTTGCCAGTGCAGGAAAAACGAAGAAACCACAATACACATATTTGAGAGATACAAGTTCATTTCAGAGGTATGGGATGGATGGACACAAAGTTGTAAAGAAATCAGACAGTGGAGAAGGGGAGTAGAAGACCAAAGTTTGGAGAGGGATTGAGACAGAAGACTGCAAGCCTACCATAGAGTTATCATTTTTGCTATATGGTATAGTGTTTGGGAGGAAAGAAACAATAGGATTTTTAAGAACTCTTGTAAAGATAGCCATAGGGTCTGGGAAAGATCAAAAATTCTGTTTTGTACTTGGATAGTGAACACTAAAATGAGTCATGGGTACACTTTTGGGGAGTGGCTAAGGAACTGGCACAATATTATGTACTCTTTGTAACTCAGATTTCAGATTCCTCATCTGAAATCCCCTTTTAATGCTTAATAATATTATAGTTTTTCTTCAAAAAAAAAAAAAATCTCTCAACAACCCGTGAAAGAATTTTGAGTTCACATCTCCTTCTCTCGGCCATTTGATCATTGCTCTCTGAAGAGTCATCCTATCTTCCGGTATACACTCCTCTTCAAGCTTTGCTTTGTATAGGTTGCGGGAGACCCCCATCTCAGGAGACCATTGATTGTCCTCCTCCATATTGTCAAGTTGAGAAATGAGGTTTTCTAGCTTTTTCGACCTCAATAATCCTCCCAAAACATTCTTCATACCAAATGTGATCATCTCTCTTGTGTGACAGAACTTCTTGTGGTATCAAAAATGATGGGCTATGATATGATGTGATCTTAGGCAACTGGCGATAAATTGGAAAGATACTCTCCCACCCTTGAGCAATTAAGAATTGGTCGAATCTATAACAAATGGGACTCATCCTTAGGTTGGACCAAGTAAAAGACCCATTATGCAATGGCAGATTACACAATTCAAGCTCACCCACCAAGTGGTCGAATTCTTGCATACTTCTCGTCAACTTGTGATTGTAGTCTTTTTCCTTTAAATAGCACGGTATATTGAAATCACTAAATGCACACTAGTATGTCCTGCAAATGACAAAAAGGCCTGCAATTTCATCCCAAAACATCAATCTAGCAAAAGCGTGACATGGCCCATAGATTCGAGTCAGCCACTAGCCATCATGATTTGCTTTGATGTATGTAGATACTGAAAAACTACCAACCATTGAAGAAGTAACTTCCACCAATCTGGTGTCTCAAACACCATACCACTAGAAGCCTCCATAGAAGGAAGAGTGCGCCAACCTTTGAATTGAGATTTCCATATATCATCTATATATTCTCTACCCACCTTCTCCCTCTTTGTTTCTTATATCACAATCACGTTCAAACAGGCCTTTCTAGTTGACTCATGAAAACTCCTGTGTTTCAGTCCTCGAAAGTTTTTATGCCGTCCAAAAATTGTTTGCGAGACAATTTGACTATCTTTAGCTCTATCTTCTTCATAATCTATCAAAATCTTATTTGAAAAGGCCCACTTTCCCGCATTCTCATCCTTGGACTTTGTAGGTTTATCAGTCTCACCTTTCATTTTATAGCCTTGCTAACATGCTTCTTTTGCCAACTGATAATCTAACCCATTTGTCTAGGAGAGAAAGGAGTCTGGGACTAGTGTTGTCAAGGGGGTAAGACAGTTTAAGATGATAAGTCTCCATAAGGCGAGGTGGGGCCTAAGCAGTCCTTAAAATAATTATTTAAGATCCTTAAAGAATTATTTATTTATTTATTGGTCTCTCATTATATATATAAGTTACAATTAATTAATTAATGATATGTAAATCATAAAATTATAAACAATAACATATATTAGATAATACATCATGATAAACCCATGATCATTATAAATTCACATAATTTATAATCAGTGTTGTCAAGACGGTAGGACAATTTAAGACGATAAGCCTCTATAAGGCGAGGCGGGACCTAGGCGGTCCTTGAAATAATTATTTAAAGATCCTTGAAGAATTATTTATTTATTTATTGGTCCCTTACTTAATATATATATATATATATTCTTAAAAGAAATTTTAATACTTTTTTATAATTTTATTTATTTATATTTTACATTTAATTAATTAATGATATATAAATTATAAAATTATAAATAATGACCTATTAGATAGTACATTATGATAAAATCATGATCATCATAAGTTCACATACTTTATATTCATAACATTCAAAAAAGAAAAGCTAATTGCACGCGAGAGAGAGAGAGAGATGCGTAAAGAGACAGAAGAAAAACGTAGATAGAGAGACCTAGGTAGAGAGAGAAGAGAGACATAGAAAGATAGAGGGGCAGAGAGTAGCGAGAGAGGGAGGGACATAGAAAGATAGAGGTAGAGATGCAAAAAGAGAGAGGCATAGCAAAGAGAGTTGAAGAGACGTTGAAAGACAGCAGACAGAGAAATGGAGAGAGCCGAGAGAAAGGGAGACAGACATGCACAATGAGATGGAGAGCCGTCAAAGTTGCTCACTGAAAAATACATCAGAGATGATCGCCAGAGTCTCAGAGATGATCGTCAGAGATGGTTTGAGTCGTTTGACTTTGAGAGGTTTGAGAACAAAGTTATTAGATTTAGGTTAAAATTAAAAAAATAATTAATTAATTAAACGCCCTCTTATTTTTTTAAATTTACAGAGAAGCCCTCCTAGTGCCTAGGTGGTGGCCTAGGCGTTGAGAGGGCCTGAACGCCTAGGCGACGCTTTGACAACATTGTTTATAATCATAATATTTCAAAAAGAAGAGCTAGTTGCTATCAAGAGAGAGAGAGAGACTGAGAGAGAGAGGAGAGATGTAAAGAAAGAAAGAGGGAGAGACATAGAGAGAATAGTGTTTTCAAGGCGCGGTCTAGGTGGAGAGAGAGGAGAGACGTATAGAGAGAGAGAGAGAGAGAGAGAGAGAGGGAGAGATGTAGAGAGAGTAGTGTTGTCAGGGCGCTGTCTAGGAGTCGCTTAGTCGGTGGTCTAGGCGCTTAGGGGGTGTTTCTGCAAATATAAAACTTTTGAGGGATGTCTTTGTAAACCAGTTGTCTTCTTCATCATCTTCTTCGAGCCAGTCGAACCAGCCATCGACTCCGGCAACCAATAGCTCTGTGACTTCGTCCAGTGACTCCGTTCGACGACTCTAGTGACTTCAGTGATAATCTCTACAAATCTCTGTGATGCTGCGACTCGACAAGGCGACTGGTTTGCTAATCTCTCTACTCTTTGCTCTATCCTCCGTCTCTTTGATCTCGTTCGCTATTTTCTTTGTCTCTTTGCTTTGCTACTAGTTCGAATCAGTCGAATGATTGTCTTCTTCATCGTCTTCTTTGAAACAATCAAACTAGCCAAGGACTCCAACGACCGGCAACTTGGACAACCAACAGCTTTGGGACTCTGGCCAGCGACTCTGACTACTTCGGCGACTCTGTTCAGTAGCTCCAGCAACTTTGGAGATCATCTCGATGATGCTGCCACTCAACGTGACTCAGCGAGGTGACTTTTGGAGGGATTTTTTCTTTGATCACTGAATTATATATAGTTTATTATAATAATTATATATTTACAACAAAAGATTCTCTTTTAATTATATATAATAATTATAATAATTAATTAATTAATTATAAATTATAAATTAAAAAATATATATGGGCGTGTGTGTGTGTGTATGTGTTAAGAGACCAATAAATAAATAAATAATTTTTAAGAGTCCTTTAAATAATTATCTTGAGCAACACCTGGGCCTCGCCAAGTCCCTACCTTGTCTTATGGAGGCTTAGCGTCTTAAACCGCCTTAGCAACACTGAGACAGAGAATAAGAGACGCAGTAGAGAGAGAAAGAGAGATGCAAATAGAGAGAGAGAAGAGAGACGTCAATAGAGAGAGAGAGAGAGAAAAAAGAGATGCAGAAAGCTAGAGAAGAAGAGAGCAAAGAGAAAGTGAGAGACAGAAAGAGAGGTAGAGCATAGAGAGGGAGAGAAAGGGAGAGAGATGCACAGTGAGATGGAGAGAGTTGCTGAAGTCACTTACCAAAGAAGACGTCAGAGTTGCTTGTCGAAGTGTCAGAGATGATCGTCAGAGTCTCTGAGATGATCGTCAAATCGAATTCGAGTTTGATTTTGAGAGGTTTGAGAATGGCATTATTAGATTTAGGTTAAGATTCAGAAATTAATTAATTAATTAAAAGTCTCCTATTTTTTAAAATTTACAAAGAAGCCCCCCAGCGCCTAGGCGATCGTGTCGGCGTTGAGGGGCCTAGGTGCCGCCTTGACAACACTGTTTGAGACTAAGGAAGTTTTGCCATCTATATTTAGTTGATTGGGGAGTTGGGACCAAGATGGCAGGGAGGAGGCAACATATTGAAACGTAGTCTAATTAACATGTTTGTCTTCCAAGCAAGAAGAAAATTGGCATCCTTGAAATGAGGAAACCACTATTTGCTAGACAAAAATGGAATATCTGAGCTTCGCCCCACGCAGTTCTCCTTCCTCTAGTTTTGATGGCTAAATATCATCTTTCATATCATCATCATGCCTACTGTTATGAATCTCTTTTTTTTTAAAAAGAAACAGAAGATTTTATTCATAGAGGATAAAAAATACAAACAGGAAAAGCCCCAGCCAAGAACACAACATGATTACAAAGCCCCACCCGCATATAAATCTCAAGCTCTCCCAAAATTGATTCCTCTTTTGAAATGTCATCCAATTCATAGAACATGGGCTTCTCTTTAAAGTGTTTTACCTTTGCTTGCTCTCTAAGCTCTTTCAACTACTTTTTAGAAAGATGCATTTGTCGCAGGCTAATCTTGCTACAATATCCATTCTTCAAGATGATTCCTTTTGTTGTTCATCACAGGTATCTCTACCTCATGGGTGTGGTTTCAATTCTATACCAGATGGATCTTTCTTGAAGGGCCAACTATGTTGATCTTGGCCGCTGGCTTGTAAGGTCTTCTTGCTTGCAATCTCCATTCGTGTAATCTTGTGGCCCTTTAACTTACCTTTGACCAGCCTTGTGGATCTAGGAGATGAGTGTGACCCATGTACCAGATGGGGAAAATCCATGTTGTTGATGTTGATGTTTTCACCCTTAGGACATTCTTGCATAGGCCCAAATTCCATCATGCCTTCTATCGTCGCCATTATGTGGGCCTTTCCTCTCTTATAATTCCTAGGCCAATTATTCACCTAGAACCTTCAACTTTGCATTGTCGTTGAACCAAAAGATTGCTCTATCCTCCACCATAACAACTAGAAAAATGGGTCTCCCCATGTGCTCGGAAAACTCACCTCAACTTTCTTATGTTGTGTCTTTGCCCTCCTCTTATAGATGACAATTGCTAGGTTCCAGCTATCTCTTATCATGTCTCCCTATATGTCTATGCTTTTGTACCTAGCGATATTTGAGCTATATTCGAGATTGTTGGTACGTGGAGATCCATTTTGATGTTGTGTATTTGTATCTTAGAGGTCTGGAATTATTGTAGAGGCGGGCTCAGTGGCTAGCACCTCTTTGGCAGCATAACCCACTTTTGATTGCCGGCCGAACCTCTGTATGAATACAAATGAATATGTTCAAGCCACACACTATTCTAGATATTTGGAGGAGCGCCCCACGCCTATTCACCATTACTTGAACTACAATGGTTTCCACTCTCCCTCTGTATACCCTCTTGACATCACAATGTTCTACAATTTTTTCAGAAAGCTAGGCCAATTGAAATGCCGCCTATGAAATAGCTTGCTCTTCCCCGATGGAAATCCCTCATTGAAGGAATTTTGGGATCTAGTGGTGACTAAGATTGACCTTCCTATCTAGGGAGGTTGCTTGGGTTTGATTCAATTGGTTCTTACAACATTACCGATTTATTTTGTGTCTATTTTTAAACTGTTGGTGTCATTGGCAGATCACATTGAGAAGATGATGAAAAAGTTCTTTTGTGAGGGAAAAAAGTTAACGGCTTCACACACTTAATCAAGTGGGATATTGTTCAAAAATTAGTTGAGAAAGGGGATTTGGGTATTGGGAATATCTCTAGGAGGAATGGTTTTTTGCGATAAATGTATATGGCCTTATTTGGAGGATCCAAAGGCTTAGTGAGCAAGGATAATTACAAGTAGGCATGTTTTGTTATAGGGGGATGGGACTCCTAGGGGCATGGTTGTATTATAATACTCAATGGAAGCATGGAATGAAAATTCGACTTCATCTCAAACTTTGGCCTTCGAAAATTATAACTAATTTGAAGAGTTTGAGAAATTCGAGAGAATTTTTATAAATATTTTTTGACTTAAAAAAGTTCAAAAAATTCAATGTAAATGTTAAAATATGGATAGTTTCTATTAAAAATGATGAAAACAAATATCAATCGATACATTTTACATATAAAAATATAAATACAATGGTTTCAAACATGTAGTTTAACATTAACAATCTTTAATGCTCATCATACGTGTTATGGATTTTATATTATTTACTTGTGTATTGTATGAGTTTTACTAAAATTCTTCTAAATCTTCAAAGTTTTCACGAATTTTGTCGAAGTCTTCAAAGGTTGGTCGCATTTTTGTAAATTTTCTTTTACAATTAAACTCTGTTTCAATAGCCAAAAAATTGAAAATAATTTGCCGAAATTCGACAAATTTTCATTCCTTGAAAAGTTCATGTTGTCCTTATGGCCTCAACTGAGACTTCACTTGGAGTTTAAGATTGGTAATGATTTGAGATTTTATTTTTGGGAGGACAAGAGGCTAGCAGAACCTTTTTGCCACCTTTATTGGCTTTCTTGTCTTCACAATCACCCCATAGCGTCCCTATTTACCACCACTACTTTCAGCATCCCTTGTTGGGATTTTCATTTTACTTGGGGAGTTGACAGGTTGTGTGAGCTTGGGGAAATCCCAAGGTTGATTTCCAAACTGCACTCCATGTCTTTTCATCCCTTTCCTGACCACTTCTAATAGAAAATAGATTCATCAAAGATATTTTATGTCATTCCTTCAGTACTACCTTATCCGTTCTCCTACCCACCTGTCTTCCCCCTTTATAAGCACATTTGGTCAGGACAGGTTCCTTAGAATATCCGGATGGATCTTGGCTCATGGGCACTTTAGTACTTCAGATCTGGATATTTGACACTGTAAGCACATTGTCTTCAATCATATTTTTTCCATTGTAATTTCGTCCAAGAAATTTGGAGAAGGTGGCATTACCTTTTAGGAAAAAGATTTCCCCTCCATCTCAAGTTTAGGATATGATCTCCCTGGACGTATATTCCATCCTCCTCAAGGAATGAAGTTGGTACTAGTCAAGTTGCTTTTCATGCCTTTCTATGGCACATGTGGGTTGAAAGTAATAAAGAATCCTCCAAAATGTGGAAAATTCTGCAGGACAGTAATGGGAAAAGCATAGAAAATGCCAATCAACTGAAAAAGCTACAAACTTTTGAGGATTCCCAAACTACAAAAGCATCATTAGACCAAAGGTTGAAAGCCACTCAATCAGCACAACACAGCACAACAAAACCCAACCATTCGGGATAAGTTGGGATTACAATGTAGGTCAGGTTGGTTGGCTCACTCTCTTGAGATATTTATAAAATTGGGCCAGGCTGCAGGTTTATACCAAAAGCTGAGGTACTTGACCTGACCCAATTGCTGAATATAAGTTATTTTAATTGTTCTCATTACAGTAAGAGAAACGACTTTGAGTAAGACTCAATGGACAACCTGGCGAATAAACATCAGCAAGAACTAGCATATTTTTTAGCAGTACTATAAGAATTAGTATTGAACATTCCCTCCTATAATAGGGACCAATATCAATAGAAGTACTAAGAGTAGGGTTAAATACTATCAAATAATTGTAGAAGATAGATAAGACAGATCTTGTTTTTGTCGCGAGTCATTAACAAGTCAATCCATCAAATCAAACACAAAGCACTTTTGATTGGATGGGAATTAAAGGAAAAATATTCAAATAAACACTTGTTCTTTAGGTGTGACTTAAGCAAAAGGATGTGGACTAAATGGCTTTCTTTCAGGTGGAAGAACCACAGCTACAACAAATGTTGAACATGGTCTAGGTGGTTGTCACCTTAGTGTTCTACCTTCCATTAATAGG
>JAJIYU010018935.1:0-10989 GCA_030144865.1 Tinospora cordifolia
TTTCAACTTTTTCTTTTTGGTGTCAATTTCTGTGAATTCATGGGAATAATTACTTGATGAAAATAAAATTTCAACAAATTAACCCACAAACATCACCATACTTAGAATACTTCAAAACCTGGGCAACTAGCCATGCTTTTAATCTTTTAGTATCTTTTAACTTTTCCTACGAAGGGAACATGTTCCTAGATGGGAATGCCTTTCGATATCTTTATGCTTTAGTGCATCCAGCTATAGGCGACCCCTATAAGAATAATTCTTTTACATTAATATTCATTCTTAAATTCTTGATGTTGGCTTTAGTCAAAGAAATAGGTTACACTTTTTCCATAAAAGATCTATCTACCCAAGACAATATTGGAAAGCTTTTCAAACTTAGTTTACAACTAATCAAATAGTCTTGCATGATTCGATTTTAATATTAAGTAGAGTATCTATACTATTATAAATTCGAAAATTCTTTAATCACCAAATTTTCCATGTAAGACTTACTTGGACGTACGTAGACTATTGGAATCAGATATACATAATACATCAATCAAGACTATTATGTATGTCGACTATAAACAATTTTAATGAAAAATAAACAAAATACCAATATTTAATCTGAACTTTAATTTTCATTTGAAACTACAATTAGAAGAAAAGAAAACAGATGGAGTAGTGCACGTGCACAAAATTAACTAATAGATATTGAAAAGAGAGAGAGAGAGAGAGAGAGAGAGAGAGAGAGACTTGGGCGTATAGCACTACCAATCTTCTTGAATTTTTCATTTTAGTAGGGAAGTATTTTTCATTTTAAACCACACTTTCAGCCTTAGAAATCATAGAGCTGTATGTCTCTTGTGGCTTTCATGGTGAAACCATATGCAAAATAACATTTTTATTATTAAAAGACATTAATTTGTAAAGCTTTTGGTCTATCACAAATAAAAAGAAGTATAAAAAGTGAATTATCATTATAAATTTTAAAATATCTTTTCAGGAAAGTAGGTAGAGACACCTTTTTCCTGGAACTTTATCATGTTGGCCATGTATTTCCAATAGCGAACACAATTTGTTGCTCAATATATATATATGTGTGTGCATGTATGTATGTATATTCATAATTAAATACAGTTTAGTTTGCAAGACCTTAACCTTTATGGGTAACATTCTTTTCACATACACTTGGGAGGTAACATACCAACGGAAAAGATTTATCACGTTGATAATTATTGTTAGATGCATGTATTTTTCCAAGATAAACAATTTGAAGTGCTATACCAAGAGTTGCTGAATTGAGACTGTTGGTTTTGTTTCTAACAATATTTTTTTCACGACTTCTAGTACTATCAAAATGAGCTCCCATTTCCCAAATTATATGTACGGTATCTATGACTAAGTTTTATGAATTGAGTGATAAACTACTTGACAAAAATAACACAATAATTGAAAATCATCATGCTTTTTGTTTGAGTATTTTATCAATATTATGAATGTATATGATGAAGGATAATATCGTTGTAATAATCTCAATGCTTTCTATTATCACTTCTAGGTTAAATTACCTCAATATCACGTCTAGATTAAATTATCTCAATGCTTTTTAATTGCGTCCTCCCTTTATTAATAGATCTCTGCTTTTTGTTTGATAGTTCATGATAAGTTTTTAATTTGTTTTTCAATAAAAGTTGATACAGTAATTATTGTCTCAGGTTTTGATTCCAAGTTCTTAAATTTACCAAAGAAAAATTTGGTTATCGGTGTATTAGGATGAAGGCTTTACTTGGTTCACAAGGTGTGCAAGAAATAGTATACATAGATTACGATGAACCCAAAGATGATGCAATTTTAACTCAAAATTAGAAGGATGTTTTACAAATCGGGGAAAAGAAAGATCAAAAGGCTCTTACTTTCATCCATTAAGCAGTTGAGGATGAAACATTTAATAAGATATCTGAAGCAACCACCTATAAGCAAAATTTGTACCTTTAAAGGTATGGATAAATCGAAGAAAGTTCGCCTTCAAAGTCTAAGAAATGACTTTAAAACCTTGCATATGAAAGAATCTGAATCATTTTCAGACTATAGTGCAAGGAAAAAAAAATGAATGCCCTATTGTGATGTTTTTTTTTTTCAAAGAATTTCATTTATGCTAATTAAAGCCTTTGTTTGATCTCAAGGAAGAAAATCTACTTTTCATGATTCATACGCCGACCATTATAAATTATGGAACATATCTAATTTAAATGGAAAGAAGTTTCTCACTTTAAAATTTTCTTCTAATAAATCAAACTATGATAAATATCCACTACTGTTACAATGTATGCTTGAAATCTTTTTTTTTTCTTTTCAAATTTTCAAGTTTCTATGAATCTAGCAATTAAATAACTTTGCTTAGGTGAGTAAATTTTCGAATTATTTAGAGAATGTTTTTAAAAATTTATAAATTTTTGAATAATTTAGAGGATTTTTTTTAAAGATTTTTTTTTCTAATGAAAGGAGATACAATGCGATACTAGAATGAAATTGGTAAGGCATAGCATTTGAATAACAAGACGAATTAAGAACGAACACAGACAACATGATGAATAGAATAAAAAAACTCAACAATCAAATTAAATTCGAAGAATGTACTGACACTTCGCAAATTATAACCAAACGTCATTGTTTTATATGTTTATATTTTCCTAGTAAGAAACAAAACGTATTCGTAAGCAGAAAGGATCAAACAAAACTTAATTAGCAAAACACCAGTGCTACTAACCTACTCTAACAACTTAAGGAGAAACAATTAATTTGATTAGTTCGGGGGAGAGGATCTTCGTCTACTAGAATATTAAAAGAAAATATCTCATTGCAGTACGGTTCATCAACTTTGGAGAAGAAGAACATTTTTTTTTTGGAAAGAAGAAAAAAAGGATTGAATAATATTTTGCATGTACTTGAAAGCAAAAAAGCTACATTTTTTTTTACCCAAAGAGAATGAGAAGTAATCAAAGTGAAGCAAAGAATATAGAAGTTGAGGAGCCACTTTTTTCTCAAGAAATCAATTCTTGTGGTTAGTGGTTCCTTCATGTCTTCCCACCTTCCTTCCATATATCCCCAAAAAGGGTAGAAAATAGGGGAATGAATTCCCTTGATATTATGAATTGTATTTTTTTCCTTTTCTTGAGAGAAGGTGACAAGATGAGTACTAGTAATATTCTCCCATCTAAAGAAAAGAAAAAAAAAAGGGTAGAATGAATTCCCCTTGCTTAAAAAAATGGCTTGATATGCATTTAAAAGCATTATTTTCTTTTTTGAAATATTACTTTTGAAATTAATTAATTTATTAGATATACATTTGGAACTTAATCAGAGTCAACAAAAAAAATCAATATTGAAAAAAGAAAATCATAATCTGCATGCATGCCCATACAAAGGCTGTCAAAAGGAATTGCTTTAGTAAATGATAGTTATACTTAAAGGAGGAAGCATTAACGGGATCCTTTTTTCTTCAGTTGGAAGTTTCAGCCATTCAAGCGTAAATTTGAGACCTTTTGCTACCCTTTGACACATTATTCTCTATCTCTCCATCTCTCTTTCACTATAACATTATTCTATGTCTGTAATTACTAAATGATTTAACCTCTCAAAATATATATAATCTATGTGTGCGCGAGCGTCATGTATTATGAACAAAGGTTAATTTTTACTTTTAGATTATCGTCAAGCATCACGTCCAAGGAAGAGAGAGAGACCAAGATAAAGAGACGGATCTAGGTATGCATATATTTTTATAATTAAGAGAGAGAGAGAGAGACGAGGGCTTATGGGTGTCTAAGAATGAAGATATAAGAGAGAGTCATCTCATGCAGAGAGAAAGCAATCGAACGGTCCGTAGAAAATGTCTCGATGAAAATTATAAATATTTATTTACAGCCCAACTTTCCTGCCTTAATAATAAGGTGAACGAAAGCTGTACGTGGTTGCTCTTTTTTTTTTTTTTTTCTCTCTCTTTTATATATATATATATATATATATATAGAGGGATGGATCGGTGGCTTCATGAACCCGTACGTGACACAAGACGACAATGTGTGTGATCCAAAATATGAATATAATATAAGATATTGCACTGAAAAGAGTAGAAGGGTAAGTCGAGTGGAGGATGACCTTTTTGGTCATATATGCAAAATAATGCTCTCCCATGAAGATAATAATAAAGATAAACTAAATTCTAATTAATTCAAATAAGTAAAAAATGATAATGGAATTGAGGGTTGCATGTTTTCTCTCTCCTGTATGCTATGTATTATTTATGCTTTTACAAACACGAAGCTAAACATCTCAAATATTAAAAATCATGAGAAAATATATAATAAATAAATAAAGAAAGAACAAGGAAAAAGCAAAAGCTGCCGCAAAAGCCCTTTTATTCTACTAAAATGGTGGACGTGGGGGTTGTGTTTCAAATTTCAAAGCTAAGCTATCCCATCCATGCAAAAGAAAAGGGAAAGAAAACAAAAGCAACATCCAATCTATATGTCTATACATATATATATTTATATCTATAAATCCAAAATAGAACGTGTAGGAACAGAAAGATTATATGAGACAAGTACAAGAAGAAAACAAGAACAAGAAGAACAACTAGTAGTTGTAGAAGGAGAAGAAGAAGGTGAAGTAGTGGGCTTTAATTACCTGGAAGAGTTACTCCACAAAGTACTATTAGGTGAAAAATCCATTTCCTGTTGCAAAGACCCATCTGATGAACCTCTTTGATGATCCATTAACCTTCTCAAGTTCAAATCATTTCCACTGACATGTGGTGCAAAATCTTCTTCGCCAGACAAATCAGATTGGCCTGCAAAACAGAAGGACTTATTATTGTTGGACAAGATAATCGATACAGTGGGGATGCTAGTTGTAAAAATGGCGAATTTTACAACTTTCTAAAACAGGCTATTCTGATCAAAATAGTTGAGAGAAAAAATGGGATTAATGAGAAAAAACAATTCTGATGCGTTTTTTTTTTCTATATCTTCTTTTATTTAATTATTAATTTTTCTGTTTGTGAAGGGTGGGATGGAGTGAAGCAAGACTGCTTAAAAGGGCTGAAGGTTAAGCAATACGAATTACCTGAAGAAGCCGCAGGCTTGTCGGTAGTCTTAACAGTTCTATACATCTGCAAGAGCAAATGAAACAAAGACCATTAAAAAAAGAACGAAATAAATTCTGTTTTCATAAATAAGGAAAACTGTGTACAGATAACTAGCTTTATAAATAGGTCTAAAGGGTTGGATAGTCATCAAGAATCATAACTCTCTTATGAACTCAAAAAATCATCCAAAAGTAGTGAGGCAACGGAGGATTGTTTCCTTTAATAATCGACATCAATATGT
Organism: Tinospora cordifolia; assembly: GCA_030144865.1. NCBI lineage: Eukaryota > Viridiplantae > Streptophyta > Magnoliopsida > Ranunculales > Menispermaceae > Tinospora > Tinospora cordifolia. The sequence goes on from JAJIYU010018935.1 coordinate 5,370, forward strand.
TTTTCCCTAAATCACATCAAATCAGATTAATGATGGGTGTTAGGCTATATGTTTACATATATGCATATGTATATATAAATTTGTTCTTTTTTTATTTTTTGTGGGTGGGGGGTGAAGGGCGTCTATATTTCTGGGTTTTCTTGGGTTCTTCATTAGCCACGAGGGTGATGTTTGGTAAGGTTAGTAATGGAGTGTATTATTGAGAAATGATGGCTACTTTTTCTATTATGATTCCTATTCACACACTTTTTTTTTTATCTCTCTCTCTCTCTCTTAAAGAAAGAAAAGAAGCTGTCGCCTCTCAGAATATATCAGACTTGTTCATTCATTCACATTTACTACATTCATCGGCTACTGTGCCGGAAGGTAGCGATAGATCAAATCCTGAGATGATGAACAGGCGAGAGGGAGAAAGAAAGAGGAGAGAAATTTACAGAGAGAGAGAGAGAGAGAGAGAGAGAGAGAGAGAGAGAGAGAAGATAGCGAGAAAGAAACCAAATTAGAGAGTTGAAATGAATTTTTCTTCTCTTTTGTACCTGTAAATGGCTCTTTACATGTGCTAGTGTGAGATCTTTCACATCCATGAGCTCAAGAACTGATTTTGGAGTAGCCCCTAAAAACCCATTGTAACAAATAAGGAAAAGAAATTGAAGGAGAAATAAATTTTGATAAATATACATTTCTTTTATATATAAATATTTATGGAGAACAAAATTGAGAAGAGAGGAGTCTATAGACATATATTATAGAAAACATAAGATTAAAACAAACTCGTAGATTAATGATTAATTGATTTTACTTTCATGGCCACCGAGAAGCTCAACGGCGTGAACAAAGCGGGCATGGAGCGTGCTGGTCCAACGCATCCTCGGCGCTCTCATACTCCTCTTTGCTGGAATTTTGGGCATGAATCTTGATCTGATCATCCCATGAGCCGCTTCAGAAGAACCAATTCCATGAAACTGATGGTGATGGAGATGATGAAGTTGATGGTGAGATTTGAGTGATGAATCTTGTGATGAAAGAGAGCCATTTAACCTAGCTGCTGCTGCTGCAGCAGCCATCATTCTGTAAGCATTGGAAGGAGAGTTAGGACCAGGTTGCAAGATCGCAGTTGGGTCCAAATTAGCTCCTCCTGCAATCGGTGAATATGAACATGAAGAAGATGAGCAAAGAGAAGAAGGATGGGACATTTGGTAGAAACACATCTTGGGATTGTTTCCATCTCTTGATGAGTGGTCCATAGGCAAGAAAGGGAAGGAGCGGTTATGATACACTGGAATCCCTTTAATGGGTCTTAGCCCTTCAGAACCATCAAGAAATGGAACTGATGAACCATGATTTTGCTGGTTTAATATGTTGCTGCTACTTGTAATACTGTTATGATGGTAAAGATGACTAAACTGATGATGATGATGATGATGATGGTCTTGTCTTGCTTCTTCATCTTCTTCTTCTTGATCAACTGGCCGTCTCGTAAAATTTGATCTCCTCCAACGGCTTTCAGCTTCCAAGCCATTATTTGGGTTATTATTCCCTAGTGAAAGCTCAGTACAGCTATCACTGTTGCACTTGATCGGACCTTCACGTCCGCTACGACAAAGATCTAATCCTAAATCTTGCTCGTTGTTGGTATTGCACATCGATGAAGGAGCACTGTTAGGCGGGCTAATATGCAACGAAAGATCCGGGGCTGGCATCGAAGAGGGATCTATTAACATCCCTTCAAGGGGCATTTTCTGGGTCGATTCTTATGGTTCTTGAGCCAAACCTCTCCACCCAGTTCCCTCCTTTAATTATAACCAAATTGGGTACCAAAAACGCTTTAATTTTGCAAGTGGGTCTGCTTGAGTTCCTCGTGAGATAAGACCAATAGTATGAGTAGAGCTTTTATAATCAGAGATTTAAGAAAGTAACGCCAGCTAGCTCAATTTGTCTCCTGAAGAAATATATAAGGAGGAGCTGTATAATATGGTTTTTAGAAGAAACTATTTGTACTTGCAGCTTCTCTCTATCTTCTTGAGCAAACAACAGACATGCTGTAGCTGAAGAAAGGGATAGAATAGATAGGAAAGAGGAGGGTGTGGTTGTTTAGATTGCCAAGCAATGCAAAAGAAAAAAATAAATAAATATTGAAAATGGCGTGGAAAGTAGAGGGATTTGGGTCTGTAGTTTCTCGAGAGTATATCTCAGAAAGTGACACTCGAACAAGAAAGAGAGATGAGAGAGAGAAAGAGAGTCAAAACACACAGAAAGCAGCACAAAATGGGAAGTTCGACTTCCTTCTCCGGAGACGACGGGTTAAATATAGGATATGAGGCAGAGAGAAAAAAAGATAGTTTTGTTTGTGATTCCTTTTCCCCCACTTCTCTCTCGCTCTCTCTCTTTCTCTTTCGCTCTCTCCCTTATCTGACCTCTCACTTTCCCTCTCTAACTAGTACTCGTGAAACGTATTTTGATAAGTGTCACTGATTCATACATGCGTTCTTTTTCTAAGCAATTAACTAATAATACAATAGAACGTGAGATATTATATATAGAAGCTTCTCACGAGATGATCTGCATATAAATGTATGTAACGAAAATTGTAAGTGATATATATAATATTTACAAAGTCATTGACTTGAAACACTAAAGAAGAGAGAGTGTTGTTTGTGTTTGTTTGTTTGCTTTCCTATTGTTAACATCGGAAACCCTAATTCCACATACCTTCTAATTCCCTTTCATCCTCCCAAATATTCCCTTCTTATAATTCAACAGCCTTGTCCACCATCTAGGGTTTATTATGTCATACCCACATGACCTTCCACGTCCATTGACTACAAACCCGGAATAGATTTTACAACCCTAGGATGGGTAGGGCAATAAAATAATAGGAAATTCTTCTTTCCCCTCGTTGGAAGTACCCCTTTCCTTAAATGCTTTCATTTGGCCCTAATGTATTGACGGTGCCATGCACCCTTATACAACTTTCCCAACCCCACACTCTTAAGAAACAAATAAGAGTAAGAGGGGGAACATGGGATTGTACCTGTCATTGGGAATTAGGACACTTAGATGAAAAATAGTAGTGAAAGTGATTGGTCCTCAGGAAAGGAAATTGTTTTCTAGTGATTTATTGAAAAACCCAAATTATAGATTGACAACTATTTTGTTCATAAATGAAAAAATATGAAATTTTAAAGTTGGTCCTTGTGGAATTTTATAAAATAATTTTTAGTACATATCCAATAATTACATGGCCAATCTTGTAACGACCATAAAAAAATCATAAATACTATTACGCATTAAAAAAAAAGCGATAAGGGTTTAAAAACAGTGACACTAATTCTTAAGCTTTTCAAAGATTGAAAGACTCACCACTATCAAAATTTTTTATTCTACCTATATTGGAAATGAAAATTTCTGAATATTACTGTTCTTTGTTATTTGATTAATTTAGTCAGGGCAAAAACCTATGAAGTTATTTATCCATGAAAGAACAATAGCTAAGAACAATAGCTAGCAAGTGGTATTTACATTGGATACATTTCAACTTAATTTCAGAAATCTCGTCTCTATTTCGAGATGATAGATCTAATCGGATATTTATGGACCTAGTCTGTTTATAGGAAATGGTAATCACCACGTCGATCAAGCTAATCCTTGACATGCTGAAAAATATATTAAGGTCTTAGCTAGGGCATAACTCCAACAATTATTAATTGGGTTTTTATTTAGTTCTTTATTTATTTATTTGTTTGTTTGTTTGTTTGTCTAATAGAACTCATTTAATGCTAAAGACAGAACGCAAATTAAGCAGCTTACCCTCTAAATGTGACTTATTTCTCACAAGGAGTTTATTTTCTCCTTGCACTTTTTTTAGTTTCTTGTGGATAGCATTAAGAGAGAGAAAACGTGGTGCTCCGTAATAGTATAGCCATTCACTTCTTTTTCTCTTCCAAAATCAAAATTCGCTTCCATAAAAAATAAGTGCTATGAAAATGATATATAATAGATGTGAATGCAAACTTTGGACATAAGGTGCCAATTGAAGAAAACCTATTTAATAATAATAATAATAATAATAATAATAATAATAATATTATTATTATTATTATTATTATTATTATTATTATTTGCCTATAATAATAACCAAATCTGTATTAATGACGGAAATTAAATCACCACATTAGGTCATGAAATTAATTTTCACAAATTGCTTCCTATTGTGCTTGTTTTATAGCAAATTGATTTAACAGGCTTTCCATATATCCTAGTAGTGGACTGCCACACGCTCTATTTGGGTCTCTCATCCATTCTAAAAGAAAAATCTCCAATCTTTTGGGACTATTGTTGAAAGGATTTGAAAGACACTAAATGGTTGGAGAAATTGGTTATTTATTTATTTATTTTTCAGTGGAGAGAAAAGGAGTTCCGTTAACGGCTGTTGTTTATGCAAAAAGTTGGGATGGGCTTTTACATGGGCAAGTTCAACCAACTAGTCTTGAAACAAGGTTTTAGATATTAGGTGACTCAACTTACTCTATAGGTAATTTCTATTAGTGTATAGTTTTCATGTGTATTAGTTTTCTAATTAAAGTTAGAAACTTTCTTAATTTATTTTGAAAATTAATTGAATTTTGAAAACTAACTATAACTTCTAGTATTATAAAAAGATTTTGTTGGGTTGTGTGATAGAAATGAGTTGTATGCAATAGTTGACAATTGTATAAACACCTTATGAGCAGAATAAATTTGTTTAGATTTGATTATAGGTTGTATATAACATATTTACTTTCTCTCATTAGCGATCTAATTCTCGCCTTCTATAGTAAGTAATACCTTGAACTATGCAAATTTATGTGTTTTTACTCCGGTGTTCATTCACGCTTATTTGAACTATTTAGATTGTTTGGTCATGAGTGTTATTTGTTTGGTTTATGCTTCTATCTAGTACACACCAAACTAATATTAGAGCTTTGGCTTGAGAAGTTGTCATTGCAGGTATTGGACTTCCATTATCATGTATGAAAGTACATCATGGTTTTGTTGCATGGTTGCTATGGTGCATATCGTTGGCTGTTTTGTGGTTTGAGTGAGAGAAGCTTTAGGGAAAAACAATTTTGGTATGTTAAAAGTGCAACTTTGACATCTTAGTACGACAAAATTTATGTAAAGCTTCGAACGGTCTAATGAAAAATTATTATATATTTCAAATGAAGATTGTCCAAAGTTTGACGTGAGAGATCATGAATAGTACTGTTAGGCATGAGAAATTCGCAACATTATTTTTGCCAAGGTTGGGAAGCCTATATATGACTTAGTTTTTCATAACTAGGTTGTGTGTGAAGAGATTGTCATATCTTACCTTAAAGAAGGTACAACTATAAATAATCATTATGATGAATTCAACAAAATTGTTACATTTTTTTTTTTAATATTGGTCAAAAGATGGTTAACGAACATAAAACTTGAGTTCTTATTTGTTTGCTTTTTGAGTCCTATGAGAATTTTGCCAACACTTTTCTTTATAAAAATGAGTCTTTGAATTTTGTTGATGTTTTAACCACACTCCATTTGAATGAGATTAAGACGAATTTTCTTGTTAGTTATCCTTAGGAAGATGGTCTAGTTTTAA
>JAJIYU010018936.1:0-11037 GCA_030144865.1 Tinospora cordifolia
TATCAACCATCTAATTAATTATCTTGAATTGGTAAGATTAGGTTTTCTCTAATAACCACCAAATTTTCTTATAATTCTGCAATAACCAAATTAAACAACAAGAAGAGAGAGGGAGAGAGAGAGAGAGAGAGAGAGAGAGAGAGAGAGAGAGAGAGAGAGAGAGAGAGAGAGAGAGAGAGAGAATGTTGCAGAGAGGGAGAGCTCTTTGCAAAGAGAGTTGAGAGGGGAGAGAGACAGAGTGAGAGAGAGCTTGATGAATTATCAGATTGGTTTATGAATTTTCGAGGGTGTATGCATGATTTGTAGTCCTTAACTGGGCTGAGGAAAGTGTTTTCTTACTTACAGGGTTTATATGTATATAAACAATTTTTCTTTGCTATGATGACTTGAAAGAATTATCAGAATTGTTTACAAGTTGCTAGAAAAATGTAATTTCTAAAATATATTAAGTATAAATTGTTAAGTATAAAAAAATAACAGTAACATACTGAATTTAATATAATAAGATAAAAAAATGTTAATTTAATAATGTAAGTTCTTAAAACATTTCCCTAAACTAAAAATGATAGAAGCATGATAAAAAAAAAAGTTAGAACAATATGAATCATTTAAATGACAGTATCTTACTAGTTTTAAAATAATAAGATTTTGGAAAAAGAAAAAAAAAAAAAAAAACAATTGATAATTATATTAAATGCAACCAATGATATTAAGCACTCACTATTATTCTTTTTCCCCTCTTAGGCTTTTTATGTGCTTCCTTTGCTTGTAAATAGCTTTGTAAATGTATCCCATATGGAGTGTTTTCTCATCATCAAAGTGTTTTGATTTGAGGGCACTAAAACCTTGTAGAGCACAACATCCAACTAGTCCCTCGAGATGAGGGGAAACCTCCCTATTACCACGCAATAGGAACTCTATAGTGTGGCAACTCGAGTGAAATTCAAACATAGGACCTCTAAGGGGAGTGGCTTCCTGCCCTCACAACAAATTGAACTTGGTTCAATTAAATGGAACTAGAATCTTCACTGCATTTGCAATCAACTTCCTCTCATTCCCCCCTTTTTTTGTATAAATATGGGACAAACCAAGGGAAAAATCCAGAGGATAAGATAAAGAAATAGGAAGAAAAAGAAGACAGATGGAAAAGAGCAAAAAAAATGAAGAGGAAGATGAAGAGACCAAGAATGAGAATTTTCTCTTCCGTTCTTAATCAACATTAATTCCAATTACAAACACAGTTAGTTATAAGTAACCAAAAATTCCGGATACCTCATCTGGCCGTTTTGTACCTATGTTTCATAATTAATATATTAGTTTCTGTTTCAAAAAAAAAAAAAAAAAAAGTAACCAAAAATTCCAAAGTTCTATTCACCACAATTCCAAAACTAAATCCTACTAAGATAAACAAGAAGTCTCTTGGTAATTAAGAAATCTTGGAGCCCTCAACCCAAAGATTATATTCTACTGCAATCTAGAATCCGTAAATTTATGCTCTCAACCAAAAAGCCTGTATATTAAAAACAATATGCTATGATATATAAAAAAAAAAAAAAAAAAAAAACACCCTTTCATTCACTAACTCGCAAGTAGAGCTTATTTTCAAGATCATTCTTAGTTTAACTGCAGGTATTGTGAAGCCATATTATTTTTATATGATGCAATGCTTTGAAATTAATGACTTTGAGAACTTTTTCTTTTTTATAAACATTATGTAATTCTTTGCTGGGCTTCAATCAAGTGAAGACTTGTCTAAATTCTTACAGAATAAGGAAAAATCAGTATCATTGAAGACAATGGAGGATGGTAGTGTCCTGCTCTATTCGGTAAGTGTAAGTTTTCATTATTGCATTTCAGTGTTATTTTGTCTTGTACTCATGCATATTAGAGCAGATAATGATGGAACCGTACCCCCCTTCCTATTGAGTATATGAGTTCCAAATATCTGATTTCTCTCTATCTCTCTGTCAACGGTTCTGAGCTCCTTTTCTTTCCTCTTTTCGTATTAGAGTTCTGTCAATGGGCGAGAAATAAACATCCCATATCCGTGGCTAGTTTTCAATGAAAAGGTAAAAGTAAATTCTGTGTTCCTACGAGATTCAACGGCAATATCCGACTCTGTGCTGCTGCTATTTGGGGGGAACATTTCTAGAGGACTTGTAAGTTTTTGTAGATCCTCCTATTTTAATTTTTCCTAGGAGAGTTTACTTCATGAGCAATGTACACTTTCTCTTTATTTTGTTTGACCTTCCATCTCAGTTGTACACTAAATAGTATCATTTCCTTTTTCTGTCAGGAAGGACACTTGAAAATGTTGGGAGGATACTTGGAGTTCTTTATGAGACCTGCCTTGGCTGAGACATATCTATGTCTGAAGGAAGAGCTTGAAGAGCTAATTCAAAATAAAGTGAGTGGAACTCTATTGAAGCTGGATGATAAGTATTTTGAATTTTGAGTTTCCATAAAAGCGAAGCACCAAATAGACTTCAATTCTAGAATTATTCTATGCAGGAGAGAACTATATTTGACATTAATCTCTTGATGTTTTTACTTAATTCCTGCCTCGTACATTTAAGGGAGGATAACTAGTGTTACTGGCCCAATTACCTCTTTCCTAATGGTGTTACTTATTTTAGGAGTTGCCTATAGCAAAATCTGGGGAAATTACAATTGCATGGACAATGCCTCAAAAAGTTACTGGGTGTCTATTGTTGCCGAGTATTGTATCCCTTTCTTGCATTAATATATGGGCATTCTGATCTATTTTAATTGAAGGATATGCCATTCTTCTGTAGCTTCTAATTGAAAAGAATGTTAGTGCTATTTACATGCTTCCTCTTCTGATAGTTCTCAATTGGCAGCTTGCAAACCCTAAGATGGATATCCTGGCTTACCAGGAAATCCTATCAGCAGTCCGGCTACTGGTCTCAGAGGACCAATGTGATGGTCGATTCATCTTTGGTCTAGATGTCTTAAAACTCCCAAAAATGAACGTAGCACCACCACTGCCACCACCACAAATGGGCATAATCTCTAGGAGTGGCAGTGGACCTGGGGGTGATAATTCTAAAAGCCAGCTGCAAACATTGGTCACAAGGGCTGGACATGAAGCTCCAACCTACAGGTCAAAACAGCTAAGGAATAACCAATTCCAGGCCACGGTGGAGTTCAACGGGATGCAGTTTTCTGGTCAGCCTTGCAACAATAAGAAACTTGCAGAGAAAGATGCGGCAGCAGTGGCTCTCCAGTGGATGACAGGGGGAATCCAGGCTGGTCCAAGGGATATTGACCGTATGTCTATGTTACTGAAGCAGAGCAGGAAAAAACAAGAGCAAAGAACTTTATAAGTTCAGGCAATAATAGTGGATCTCGACTGTGCTACCATTAACAACAGCAGTTTCAATACCATATCATATTTGCTGTGCAGAGCAGAAGTATTTGTTGCAGATGTGGATGTGGGTCCTTGTCCATAATATGAGAGAGGAATGCAGTAACCACATGTGCTTTGGTCTTTCATGATTTTACACAGGACTCCTATTTTGGTCCCACCCTTGGGTTTTTTTTTTTTTTCTCTTTTTTCCAGGGTGAGGAAGATAATTTTACTTGAGTACATTCTTCAAAGGCAATACAACAACCTGGTTGCTTCAGAGCACGGTCAAGGATGGACAAGTGAGAGTGGGGAGGTTTAAAACTTCACCCATGTTGAGAGCAGAACAGATCATATTGATCAGGATTTTGCTGCTCATGGTGGCAACCATCACACTTGTATGTACTACCGATATTGTTCTAGAGGAGAATTCCTGAAAGACATCAATGTATAAAAGATAGATATGCTTTCGCTCTTGAAAATTTGTTTACTATTTTTCTTGTTTTTACCTTGTATCTAGTGAATGGATCTATATCTGCTGGCTTTATGACCATACCAGAACCTGGGCGGTGCTCCATTGACCCAATGAAACCTTTCCTTCCCCGTGTCCTAGTATCTAGAAGGTTGGAATGGTGAATTGATTTTGTTGGTCTTAATTCTCAGCTTTAGTACATCTCCTAGCTGTAACCTTGAACCAGTGGATCCCAAGCCCAACCCCACAACATGTATGCTATCTAAAAGTTATATATTAGGTGAGGTGGTAGGCAGTAGTAGTAGCCTTTGAGAAATTTGATTGTACCAATTCAATCTGACAATTAGTGTATGGCAAGTGGTATTTGAACATTTTCATTCAACACTCAATCAAAATCTTTAAATGGAAAAAAAGAAAAAATTAAACTTTTGCTTCTGCTTTTTTTTTTTTTTTAATTTAAAGTAAGTGGTGTTTGGGTTTTGCTGGAGTAACTCACTTATACCCTGGTTGCTCAAGCAGTAAACAATTCCATGTTAGCCAACTTGGGATTTTAAGCCTAATGCCGAAAGTTCTGAGCCATTAGCCCATTTATACCATTTTAAACCTCAAATCTTCTATAGTTTTGGAGATGACCCAATTTACTCTGGAATCAATCCCTATAACTGCTATTTCAGTCAACCCTTTAACAAAAAGAAGCTAAAGAGAAAAATAGGTTGGTTGGTGACAATGATGGTAGCATTCACATACATAAGAAAAGATATCCCATATGCCTTAGGACCAGTGAGTTTGGATAAGATAATAATGAGATCAAGTTGTCTTCTTGTATTGAACGGCTGTGGGTTTTAGAGATTCGATTCTTTTTTTGGGTCCTCAACAAGCTTTGATTCATTAGGGTTTTAGTGTTTTTGTTGCTTCTCCCCAATATCTATATATATATATATATATATATACATACACACATACGTTGGGGTGGCCAGTGGGCTTTTGGAGCTTTCTCTTCAGTTTCTTCATGGTATGTTATTATTTGTTTTTTAAGTTGTTTCTGTCGTTTCTATAAGGGTGTCTGTGGGGCTTGTCAACATGTACAGCGTTCCAGTCGGCATCATGTCGGGTATATAAACAATTTTATATATATATATATTTGGTTCAAAATCATGGTTTGAACAAACTGCTCAAAAAGGGTCATTTCATTTCAAAATAATAAGTATTAGGAATATAAAACAGCTAGCAACCTTGAAGATTCTACGTATTAAACTAATGTAACAGTTAGGTGTCAATTATGTGTTTGAATATTTATTGTTGATGCAGTTGGAGAAGTGATTTATGGTACAATAATATAAAAATGTTGAATTAAAGAATGCCCCAAGTGTTTGAAATGGGACAATTTAGAGTGGAAGGCATAAGCTGATGAGCTTTCATATCTTGCTTGATATAAAAAGGACATCTTAGAGGAACACAACACTGTGGATCTTATTGTGCAAAGTCAAGTAATTTGGATTGGTATGAAAATGCAATGTTCATTTGTTTGTTTCTTTCTTCCCTCTCCCTTCTTCTACAACCCTTTTGAATATATATATATATATAATAATTTTTAAAAAAAAATAGTTCTAAAAAGAACAATAATTTGAAGTAGTGATGTGAATGAATTGTCTCAATCAGAAGTCCTTAATTGTCCAATTTGGCATAACTTGTGAGTTTAGATTCAAAAGCTTTTTAACTAGTTTTTGTATTATTGTTATTTCTTACTTATGTACATAGTGAACTTTGTTGTAACTGTGGTTGATGATCATGCAACTTTTATTTCTATCAAATTCTAAATTATGTGCAATTATTTATAGACTTAGGGAGTGTTTGGCACTTAGTATTGAATCGGATTTGACTAATTTGTAGTTTAAACATATGTTTTGTGACAACAACTGCAACACCCTAATTCTTGGTCCTTTGTTTCTATTAAATCTGGGTCAGGCATGGAGAGTAGCGCTCTTAAATCATTAAATATCAACACATATGTCATTTTCCGAGAATCGAGACATTACATTTCTCACATTCAATTCTCATTAAACACCTTCTGGACATACCGGATCTCATGCAAATCACTCATTAGTCTCTTGGACATACAAAGAGTTGTCTCATGTAATAATAAGAAGATAATTAAACAATTTAATCATCACACTTTAAAATTTAAACTTGACAATGTTTGAAATGAAACCTCTAAATAAAATCTCTAAATCATGGCCAATGTGGACAATATGCAAACCATAAAGAGAATCAACAATGAATTTAATCTAGAGGACAATATGTCCAGTTTAAACTAAATATTAAAAATGGAAATCACATGACAACCTCCATAGCAAGGTTTGCAGCTAACTACATAACACTCAGTAGTGCTATCGATCTACATCGCTTTAAGGGTTACCTGAAATGGAAAGGTGGGGTGAACTCAAGAGCCCAATGGATCATACACAGTACATCTATAATGTAATTCAAGTCAAAATATCAAACATGCAAACATTTGACATACATTAAGCGTTTCAAACATTTAGTTGTTAATTTGTCCAAAAGACTTTACCGCGGTCCTCTCTCATCATCATCATATCAAAGAAATAAGGAAAATGCACTATATGCTAGATTCCTAAGGGCTATTGGGGGTACACTCATTACCCAACCTTGGAACTAGGGTCACACCCATCGCTCCATCACCTAAAAACTAGGGTGACACCCATCGTTCTATCATCGAGAATTAGGGGCAAACCCACCATTCCATCTATGATAACACCCACAGCGATCCCCCTTGGACCACTACGCCAGTACGTGGTTCAAGTCTTAGTTTAACTTTAATTAAGATTACACTGTCATTCATCTCATCATGTTAAGCATGTAATATTATTCAAATAAACTAAACATGTTAATCATTACCTACATCATGACATAAAAACATATAAACAATAAGGATAGATACATACATCATGTTATACATCATTCACACTATCGCAAGAGCTCAAGGTATCTAATCAATGTCGAGATGTACCCTAACATGCTTCTAGGCATTTAGAACAAAATAAACAAGTATCATGTTTAACATTAGAACTCGGATAAGACTAGGGAGCAATGTAATTATATCCACCTGTTATTTCGCTCCTCGCATTCTAACTCTTGCCTCGGGGGTACAGAATCCTTAACCTTTAAGAATTATAAACCATTCCTCAGCATTTGTTATATTTTTAATATTCTGGATTTTAAATCCAATGACTTTTAAATCAATGTGTGTGTTGTATGCAAAAGTGTGCCAAATAATCATTCTACAGTGTCTGTTAGCCTATTCGTATCATGGTTTAGAGACGACATTGTAGTTGTTACAATTTGGTGTGCGAAAAGTTCGATAAACTAATTGTTTATCGTGTTATTGCAATACTCCCAGTGTTACTTCGGTAACGCGAGTTTGTTCGCACGTGTGTAAGGTACTATCGTGTCAACACTACAACACTCATGTGGTATTCCAAAAAATCGAATCCCTTTAGCATTTGTGTTTCCCTCGTGACTGAGACTGTGATATATCCAACTTAAGATTCAAAAGTAAATATCTCAGTGGTGGCAGAGTTTTATACCTCTCTGTCAGTCGTTCTCTACTCATGAGCGATGCTAATATTTAGTTACATAGCATGGGTTCAAACTACATATTATAGGTTGTTACAGATCTTAAAACATGAAATAAGGTAGAAGAACATTATACCTTGCAACCGACTGTTCTTAGGATCTAAAAATATGTATTTAAATGGATAAAAGGTTTGCTTCATTTGTTTGCCTCATTGGCACATCTAAAATGACCGCTTTACGGTTCTATGGCATTCATAGAATGAAATAGTGTTTAGTAGTCATCACAGCCAATTGTATTCATGGTAAATCATAGTAAGAAACTTAACAATCCTCTGAGAGCTAGTTCTTACCTGTAATAGTGTAATTGTTCCAAACCTTTGCTATTCCTCCAGTCTTCCTCCTATCGACGTTCATAGGTTAGTTAGAAAGGGGTTGGAACTTGGTGAATTCGATTCATAGCCCACGCTAAGACGAAGAGGAATGGACAATTGACGGCTAGGGTTTCGTTTTTATGCTTAGGGTTCATGGTGAGCAACTGCAGGGAGGAATGTGTGATTAGGATTCTGTGTGCTAATGAATATATATGAACAGTCGAGAATTTAGGGTTTTTTGTGCAGGGTCGACGCAGTCCCTCAACCTTCCATTTCTGGGTTTTAATCGCATGACCACGATCCCGAACTGTGGTCACACGTCTTAGCCAAGATTTACAAGTTCTTTTGTAATACCCCACCTCTCCCGAATGCCTTTCTAAATCACGTGGACAACGCCACTCGTCTGGGAGGTAGGCCAGTGTCACCTTATTTTTATTTTCTATTCTTTCCATTTTAGGCTCAAATCTCTAGGATTTCCTTAGTATCGATATCTCATAAACATTTCTTAATAAAATAACAAGTGATTTTCTATTCATGTAATAATTCTGAAAAGTCACATTTTTGAAACATTGAAATAAAATAATTTTATATCGTTAATTGTTTTCAAAAATTCAAAGGTACACAACCTTTGTTTTTATTACAGCGAAATTAATCTCAAATAACAAAATTTGGGCCAGCATGCCCTACAATTAAATAAAACTTCTAAAAAGAAAATATTCTAAGTAAAATAATGCCTATGTGGCTATCATGTTGTCCTTGTTTATCAATTTTTTGAAAAGTTAGAAAAAGAAGGGTGAACATAAACTCCAGTAGATCATTCTAAGTATTAGTTCATTATTTCAACAAATAAGACATACATGTCAAATACTATCAAATATTACGTGATTTAATCAATTTCTTATTTAATAGTTGTAGTTAAAACCGAAAGGAGTCAACCTCAGTATTCTTTTCAAAACTCATATTAAAGAAGGAAAGGACACTTTCTTATGTCAGTTTTCAATGGATTTAGGGCCTTACCCATTATCCGAGTATTTTTGGGACTCTTACACATGTGAACTGAAGACAACCCCATAGTTCCAATCTTAAGCACACCCACAACAATCTCTCATGGGACACTGTGTAGGTACGTAGTTATAATATTAATTAATCTTTCATTAAATATAACAATCAAGAATAATAAGCAAAACTAAATTTAGCATGTGAGCATAGTAACACATAGCATGGATCAATGATACCTCATAGCATATGTAACACTCCATATTTTAATTACACACATAAATTAATTAAAATAATGATAAATGTGTATAAAAATATGTATTTGTACGACGTATGTGTATATTATATACATATATTAAAAATACACATTACATATATAAATTAATTAAATTAAATAAACGGGTAGAAATTAATTAAATTGAGTTATTTAAATTAAATAAAGGGGTATATATATATATATGATTTGGATGATTAAGTGGATTAGGAAAAAAAATAATAAAAAAAAAATACAATTTAAGGTGGTTAGTGGTGTTGGACATTGGTAATGGTTTATATGGGTAATGTATATATGTTGATCAAAAGGGAGCATTTGACTTTGGGGTTAATATCCAGCAATTTTATATATATATATGTGTGTGTGTGTGTGTGTGTGTGTGTGTAAAATGGTTGAGTGGCTGGCTCTTTTTGAGTAATTAAACCAACGTTTTGGCTACACTTCATTAAATGGATGGTTGGCAATTGGAGGGATTAGGCTACAAATGTTAAGGGTCACGTGAATGGGTAGCAAATGAAGATAGCTATAGTGGCGGTGAATACACTTACTTTACTTAGTATTTATTTTCTTCATTCATTAATTAAGTTCACCATGTCCTGAACGTGCAAACCGAACGCGAACTGCAGAAAATGAAACCGAAAGGAAAAGAAAAGGAAACTGTTCGTGTTTCTGTCAGATTCGCCGTGCAGGTAAGTTCTTTCCTCCAATTCTAGTTACAAAAGTGTTAATTAAGCTACGTACTACAATCCTATCGGTGAAATTTTTAGTGAAGTTAGTATTTTATAGCCGTAACTAAAAATGGGATATTTTTCTACAGTGAGTAAAACTCAACAAAAATTATACCAAAACACTCCTGGCGATAAGTAGATCCTAGATATGTGGTTAGATTTTGTTCGTTTATCCTGTAAATTTTAAAATAAATACTCAAAGTTTATACCCTTTGGATAGGCATTTGGGTATGTTAAACCCCAAATGAAACTCTGATTGAGACCTATAGAAATGTAGAGAATGAAAATACATACTCATCGACACTAAAATTATGAATTTTGGATATCAATTAAAATTTTGGTGAACGATTGAGCAATGGGGTTCTTAAGAAAAATATAGAAAATTACGAAAAATATGATTTAAAATGCCTATTTAAGTTATTTTCTACCGTAAAAATATTTTATAAGAGCAGAAAATTAGTTTTATGATTATTGAGGTTATTCGAGTCAATGCGCATCAATGCGTGAGGTCTGATGTGCGGGTATGATTAAAAATGAGAAATAAATACATTAGAAATTGATTATAGAAATGAATTTGAATTTGATTGGTGTTTTTGAAATTATTTTTGATAGGATAATGTTGGTGAATTGAGTACAGAGGTTGAAGTGGATACTAGAAATTGATTAGCAGTAATTTTGTCAAGGTTGAAAAAGCTGATTAGTTACCAGAGAGTAAGCTACGTGCCAATGGGGTTTAGTGTTGGTATTCTGTGAGTATTTCTTTATCTTTGTTATTTATATGGCATTGTAGATAAAAAAAAATGATTTGAATGTAAGCATGTTACTGATATGAGCATATGTTGCATTTGTTTTAGTTTTCATTAAATTTTATTTACATGACAACGTGTTTTGGATTTGCAAAAGCAAATCTAAAATATGATATCGTTTCGATGGACTGAGCCATGGGGAATAATACTTTTTTATGTGATAATCCTATGAGACTAAGCCATGAGAAGTATCAGCATTTCCCTATGTGATAATCCTCGAAATGAGTTGGAAATGGGAAAAATCAGAGTTGCAGTCTACTTTTGTTGAGGTCAAACAAGAAGTGAGACTGACTCTAGATCTAGAAGGATAAGGAGATGTATAATTGTTTTAAATGGAAGGATAAGGAGGTGCATTATTGTTTTAAATTGGCATGAGCACTATGTTAAATGCATCTATGTATTTTGTAAATGAGTATGCTGAATTTGAAT
>JAJIYU010018937.1:0-10993 GCA_030144865.1 Tinospora cordifolia
CCTTGTGAGTAGTGTTTTCTAATTTATCACTTAACTTGTTATTCTATCATAAATGAAATGTTCTTACATATTGAAATGCATTTGCAATCTTTAAATGTGATTTAAATAAAAGTTGCATCGAATATCGAGGTCTGGGTGCGGGTTAGGGTATTGAATGTGGTATAACATTGAGGACTAGTGGCTATCGCATCCGGGGGTGCGGTCAGGCCAGATCTATCAATTGAGGCTCCCCTAGATTATTTAGTGACCACCTAGCACAGAGTGCCCTGAGGGGGGTTCTATGGGTCCAGATTAGGGTCGTCACCTATACACGCGTTTCTCCCGCTCGAGTGGATTTATGTATTTTCTGCATTAAAACTGGTTTTAAAATGGAAGGTGCACAACTGCATAGTAGATTTAACATTCATTAACTGTTGCATTTATTTGCATTATTATTATTGTGCATTCATACATGACATTACTTTTCTAGAATTCTTGTTCTAAGTTATAGATTAGGTTACATTACTCACTGAGCCGCTATAGACAAAATTGGCTCACTACTCTAATATTTTAGGTTCTTCTTCTGTGGATAAGGGGAAGAAAGTGGTTATCGCATAAAGCGCACCACGTTTACTTCGGTAGGTTTCTTCACGTGGTTTACTATTTTGAGAGTTAGTATAATGTATAGGAAGTGAGAAAAATTTTGTAGACGTTTTGACTTAGGCATTCTGTTACTACTACATTTAGGACAGTGTATATATAATTAACTTTTGTATAAAAAAAAAATTCACTGTACTTATTGGTTCTAGTTGTTTATGCATTTATTATGATTACTCTGATAGTGTTATATATATGGTGTTGTGAAGAGGCTTAATAGTGTTTTGGGCAAGCTCAGTTTGAGAATGGGTTTGCCAGAACACTGTGCCAGTCGGTTCGTCCTTCTCCCTATGGAAGAGGTCTCAACAATGAGGAATCTACCACAAGTTCAAAACCAGCCATCAGTATAGCCACAACCACAAGCTTAGCCTCAATCCCAAACTCATTAGGTTCTGTTGCCTAACGGTCCAATGAGGCTGGATAAACTGATTGTGGACGACGTAGAAAAGAAGAACCCGTTGATGGAATTCTAGAAGCTATGACCTAGGACTTTTGTGGGTATGACCAATCACTTGGTGTGACAACCCGACTCTTGGTATATCTCTCTCTCACCCTATTTTGGAGATGAGTCATTGGGGCCGTGCTAAGAAATGGTTCGCCCATTCAGTGAGAGACGCCGGACTCGAGTCGTTTGCCGAGAGTCGGAGGCTATGTGGGTTGGTTTCATCTATCTCATTCTTTTTATCTCATACATCAAAACCTTTCTTTCAAATAGGTTATGAAATCAATTTAAAACATGCAGTGATCATTGAAATGCCAGATCTTTTTGTTAGCAAGGTGAAATTCATCAAGAAAATATATGCAACATTTCGAAATACTTATAAAATCCATAGTGAATTCATATTTAACCGAATGAAACACTTTCTAGCAGATTCATACTTTCATAATCATTTTTAAAGCAAATTCTGAACATATAAACATGGCCCAACTGGCCTAAGTCCCAAAACATTTAATTTACATGTAAATTAGTTTAAAAGACAAAAGGCACACAAGCCTAGTTCAAATTAAATAAAAAAATATTATTTACAACAAAATGGTAAACATTAAACCCCAAAAGAGCAAGTGTGGCAACCTCCCAGTGAGGTTTCAACCAAAAGATGGCCTCTTGTGGCTGGTCTGCTCCTGTAGTGTCAGTGTTCACCTGAAATAAAATAATGGGGTGAGCTCGAGAACCTAGTAGATCATCCCTATATATCACTAGCATTATAAAAACCATAATACAAAATATGCAAACACTTTCATTACATTAGGGCATTTCAAACATCATATTGGTTATTTTGTCGTACGCAAGACCGAAAGAACCTTGCTCTCGATGTCCCCTGTGTTGTCCGGGAGCAAATCTAGGGGTAACGCCAGAGGATCGATTACCTTTCGAGACTACGATCTAAGGATAGAAGTCCATAGTGACTCTCCGTCCGAAGACACGATCAGCTATCGTATCCAGCTCAAGTAGGGACACCCACGATGACATTCAAAGGCCGATCATCACCCCAGTACTTTGAATTATTAAATCTTAATTTAATCTTCTTTAGTTGCACATTCCATTCCAATTCATACATAGTGAACATATGTACACTTCAAGGTAAACTAATCAGATATATAATCATTCATGGAGATCAACACATGAATCTCTATCTATGCATGTCATAGCATAGATAACCATACATCATGAACACACATCAAGTCATTCCAACCAAGATCAAATCAAAATTACCCTAGCATGCTTCTAAGTGCTCATTAAAAATAGACATACATCATGCTTTGCACTCAAAGTTTAAATGAGGCTTAGGAGTACGAAAATCACACCCATTTTTGTGTATCTTCTTGCTCTTTGCTGTCACTCCTCGCCACACGAGTTTAGACCTTTAATCCCTTAGCTGTTTGATAGTAATTTAATGTAAGTCTAAGGCATTCAAACCATGTTCAAAATCCTACATTTATGCCCTTTACATATGTGTTCCCCGATGTACTTAAAGTCGGAATGAAAATAAGGGAAAAGACTGGGTACACCATGAGTTACTGCGGCAATGCTTCACATTGTTGCGGTCTCCAGAATTGGTGACATGTGTTTAACATCTCAACACATGGACATTAGGCTTAAAACACATATTTACTCAAGGAAAACGACTTACACTTAAGAAAAATGACTTAAAATGCTAAGAAAGCGAGATCTAAGTGGGGTTTCGTGATTTACCTTGGCCCAAGACGTTTCCAACCGTTCCTCAACTCAGATCCACCCTTGTTGATGTTACTCTTGGCAAATTTATGCTTGAGAATGGCTTGAAGGAGCTCAAACCACCCTTAGAACTCAAAAGAAAACTTAAGAAACGAGATTGGAAAGCTTAATGGGAGCTTTGGAGGGAAATATGTGGTTCGCATTGCATGAAAATCCAGATCTAGGGTTTCTGTGCAACATTTCATTTTTTTAAAAATCAACGAATTACTGCGGTCATTAAGATTACCCTGTTGTTGACCGTGGTAACCAATCCATGTAGTTGCTTGTTTCTAGGTTTTTTTCCCGTGATTACTATGGTTACTATATAATTATTGCGGTAATTATACCGTGGTCATTGGCTCCCATTGACCGCAGTAACCAGGATGATGTGTTTTAGTCTATTTTCTGGGGTTGTCTGCGATTGTCGTGGTCATCACTTCCGTTTACTGTGGTAACTAGCGAGATTTTGGTGTTTTGCATTTTTTTCTTTGCCATTTCTCGTGTTTTTTGAATTTATATCATTTTTATCTTTATTTTAGGTTCATTTGGACTTATTTTACAAGGATTTTGAGTATCTTGTTATTTTTCTTATTTATTTAATAATTTATTTTAATTTTTAATGGTTCATTAGTGACGTGGAGGTCTTATGAACTTGTGGGGTATTACACTTGGCTACTAATAAGTGGCTCACTGACATGAACAAACACCTAAATGCCTTAATGTAACTGACCCATGAGAATTGCATAAGCAGTGCACTAGTTTGTTGGACTCGCCTACCATTGGTGGGAGAAGGTTATGAATGATCCTACTATGGACATATCCTCTATGACATGGGAGCAGTTTAAGACCCTGGTTTATTCGAACTTCTTCTCCATGGCAAAAACAAAACAATTATAGTTGGAGTTCATTTGACCAACGCAGAAGACGATGAGAATGGCCGAATATGAGCAAAAATTCACTAAATTTTCTAGATTTGCACCAGAGCTTATAAGGGATGAGCAGTCCAAGGCAGACAGGTTTCCCAAAGGACTGAAGGTAGAAATATGAAAAATAATACATCATCGAAGATTGACCACTTTTAATGAAATTGTGGAAAGGGCGCAGCTGATTGAGCAAGATCTCAACTATGAACAAGCTTTAAGGAACAGATAGCAGAGGTCACAACTGAAACAAGCAGTAGGAGCTTCACAGAAGAGGTAGAACAGATAAGAAGAACATCGAGCGCCTTAGAATCAGAACTAGGCTGAGAATCGTAACAGACCACAGAATCAGTAGGCACAAATCGATTGTGCTAGGGATGAGCAGAGGGAATAGGCAAAGAGGTAAGGGTTGTGCTTCTTATGCCATCATACTGTGTATGGATTTGCTAACCTTATACCAAGCCAAGATAGACTGTCAAAAATGGAGGGTGACCATGATGATGCCTTTTGGAGATGTGTTTAAGATCAATGGAGATATGTAAAGATTATCGAGGAGTCCTATAGTAGCTATGCTGTACAGTTTAAAACAAAAAGAGAACTACATGCAACTGTTGGAAGAGGATATTGAAAAACCAAAAGAAATTCAAGAAATACCTATAGTATGGGAATTTGCAGATGTATTCTCAGATGATTTACTTAAACTACCTCCACATAGACAGGTAGAGTTTAAGATTGAGTTACATTCGCGCACTGATCCTATAACCATTCCACCTTATAGAATGGCACAAGTAGAATTGATTGAATTGAAAACACAACTAGATGAGCTCTGTGAGAAGGGATTTAATAAACCTAATGAGTCACCATGGGGAGCTCCGGTGTTGTTTGTGAGGAAAAAGGATGGATCCTTGAGGTTGGGTGTTGACTACCAGGGGATAAACCAAGTAATAATAAAGAACAAGTATATGTTGCATAGAATAGATGACCTGTTCGATCAGTTGTGGAAAGCTACTCACTTCTCCAAGGTTGACTTGAGGTTAGGGTACCATCAGTTGAGAATCTGCGAGTCTGCATACACAAAACAACCTTTCGAACTCGATATAGGCACTTTGAGTTCAAGGTGATGTCATTTGCTCTAACCAACACACTAACTACATTCAAGGATCTGATGAATAGAGTCTTTAGACAATATTTGGATCAGTTCGTTGTAGTATTTGTTGACAACATTCTGATCTACTCTAGATCATAGGTTGAGCCTGAAGAATACCTGAAGATTATTCTAGAGATGCTAAGAAGAAATGAACTCTATGCAAAGTTTAGCAAGTGTGAGTTTTGTATTGAAAAGGTCAAGTTCCATGGCTACGTCGTCTCAGCTGAAGGAATATCTATAGACCCAGAGAAAGTAGAAGTGGTATCTAATAAGAAGCAGCCTAAAACTATAATAGAAATCAGAAGCTTCTTAGGTTTGGCAGGATACTACCGCAGGTTCATCTAAGATTTCTCAAAGTTGGCTGGATCAATGACCAAGTTAACCAGAAAGGGTGAGAAACTTGTTTGGGATGAACAGTGTGAACAATAAAGGAGCGATTAACTTCGGCACCCATCTTGGTCACACCAACACATGGTGTGAGGTATGTATTGTGTACTGATGCTTCATAGAATGGATTGGGCGCTATACTAATGCAAGACAAGAAGGTAATACCTTATGCTTCACGTCAGTGAAGACCCATGAACAAAACTACCCCACTCATGATCTAGAGTTAGTAGTAATTATTTTTGCACTAAAAATTTGGAGGCATTATCTTTATGGAAAAATCTTTGATTTATTCTTAGATCATAAGAACCTCAAGTATATTTATACTCAGAAGGAACTGAATCGTCAGCAGCGGAGGTGGATTGAATTTCTGAAAGATTATGATTTTTAGCTACATTACCATCCAAGGAAGGTTAATATGGTAGCTGATGTACTCAGTAGGAAGTTCAATAAGAACAATGAAGAAAAATGATTGATGTACCAAATGATTAGTGACTATAATCTAGGTATAACATCAGATGAGAAACGAGTATATTTGTATGCTATGACTTGTCAATCGGATCTCTTACACTATATAAGAGATAAACAGAAAGGGGATAAATAGATAATAGGACTGATAGAGGGTGTTAAAGGAGGAAAACATACTGATTTCAGAATTGATGCGGAAGGTACTCTCAAACTTGGAGATAGAATATGCATACTTAAGAGTAGAAAGAGCAGAAGAACCATCTTGGATGAAGCAACATCAAATCAAGTACACTATGCACCCAAGAGGTGACAAGATGTATCAGAATCTTAAGAAAGTGGACTAGTGGAGAGGCATGAAGAGGGACGTAGCCAAGTATGTCTCTAAGTGTTTAACATGCCAGCAAATAAAGGTGAAACATCAAAGACCCTAAGGAATATTGTAACCACTTCCAATTCTTGAGAGGAAGTAGGATAACATCGCTATAGATTTTGTTAGTAGTCTACCAAGGAACCAGAAGGGAAAAGATGCAGTATGGGTAATTATAGATTGCCTCACCACAGTAGCTCATTTCCTACCCGTTCAGTCTACAGATTCAATTGGAAAGCTTGGAGAACTTTATGTTAAGGAGATAGTAAGACTAGATGGTGTATCGAAGTCCATAGTATCAGACAGAGATTCCGTATTCAAATCTCAGTTCTGGCAGAGCCTGCAGATAGAGTTAGGCAATAGACTCACCATGAACACTACATTCCATCCCCAGACAGATGGGCAGTCTGAGAGGGTTATACAGGTACTAGAAGATATGTGGAGAGCATGTGTCCTTAACCTCAAGGGTAATTGGGGTGAATACTTGCACTTGGCAAAGTTTGCCTACAATAATAGCTACCAAGCAAGTATTCAAATGGCTCCACATGAAGCTTTCTATGGCAGATCCTACAGATTTCCATTATGCTAGGCAGACTTTGAGGATCATGCACTCATAGGGTCAGGCCTAGTACAAGAGATGAGTAAACAAGTGAAACAAATCTAGAAGAGGTTAACCACTACTTAGAGCAGACAAACAAGCTATGTGAAAAAGAGGAGAAAGCCGCTAGAGTTTTAAGAGGGTGATAGAATATTCCTAAGGATTAGTCCTCAAAAGTATATTAAGCATTTTGGGGTCAAAGGGAAACTATCTCCAAGGTTCATTGGTCAGTTTGAGATACTTAGATGATTTGGTGAATGTGAACTGGATCCACAATGTATTCCATGTATCGATACTGCGGAAGAATGAACTGGACCCATCTCAAATCATACATTGGGAAGAATTCAACATCCAGGACAGTGCTACCTAAGAAGAACAAGCGATCAAAATATTAGATTGTAAGGTACAAAGTCTTAAGACTAAGGACATCCCTTTAATCAAGTTTCTATGGAAACATCATAACTTGGAAGAGACTATATGGGAATTAGAGAGTGAAATGTGGAAGCAGTACCCAGACCTACTCACTAGGAGTAGGTGACTGGAGGCCATCGTACACGTATGTGACCACTCTTTAATTTCAAGGACAAAATTTTTTTAAGGGGGATAGTACTGTGATAACCTATAAAAAGACTAGAATTGAAGAAAAATGACACATGCCACTATTGCGGTCCCCAAATCAGAATCGCGGTAGTGTTCCAAAATTTTATAAAAAATAATTCATGTAAGGACCACGATACTAGGTCCGGGTATCGCAGTTTTCTGATTAAAAATTCGTAAATTTTGTCAAAGACGTGGTACTAAAATTGAAGATCAAAGACAAAAGTTGTGGGACATGGAGTTATATATACATGTGCGCAGAAAAAACCTTAATCGCACAAACGCATTGCAGGAAACCTAATCGTGCTCTTCTTCCCCATAGCAGCAGACCTCCTCCCAGAATTGAAACTAGCAAACCTAGGCAACTCTCTCATTGTTCTACACACATTTTGATCAATCCCAATGTCTCTTGGTTGTCTCACAAGCACGTTGGCTGTCTCACAAGCCAAGGAAAGGAGAAGAATGCTATACTCATGTTCTAGAGCCTTGGACCTGTGCCAAGATGCTTTGCAAGGTAAGAAACTACACTAAAACACTTGTACCGATTCTATGTTACATTCTGCTACAATTAGGATCAACTGTAATAGATTTTAAATCTTGTTTTGCTCTTTACAATATGATAGAAACCTCAAGTGATTGGAATCATTTTGTGTGAGGCAAATGAAAAGAACACCGAGGAAGGCGAAGGTATAATGTCTTGTTGTTCGTTGTATTTCACGTTCAGATGATTAAACTCAATAAATTGTAGTAATACGCCATTTTTGTTTGAAACCAATGCTATCTATATCAGTTTAACATCAACTGAGTGATAATCATTTCTTTTGGGCATACCAGTGCACAGAAAAGTCTTAAGGAATCACGCAAAGGAAACGAAGGAGGGGACAAGCAACAATAAGTATAAAATATCCTTACACATCATTATTATTCATCTCAGTCTTAGATTTAGTGTATTAAAATCATACTATATGCACAAAAAGAAACCAGAAACGATAAAAGACGCACAAAAGTGTGATTTTTTGGGAGAACAGTCGCAGTACCATGGTAACACTTCATGTTACCGCGGTAGTGCGATTAGAACCGTGAGAGTATCGCGATAATGCCAGACTACCACGATAGCACATCACGGATTTGTGTATTCAACTACAATAGGTCAAAGATTTTGAACCATCGAAGTGAGGAGTAAAATACAAAGAGCAAAAAACAGATGGAGATGATTACCTTGCTTCCTAGTCTTATGTGAGTTTTAAGTGTTGAACATGATTGTTGTTTATGTTACTTGAATGCCTAGAAGCATGCTAGGATATGATTTGAATGATGAATGATTGCATAATTATTGTGATAATATGTTTTACATACCTATATTGATACTTACATGCTTTGATATCATGAGATGCATATTATTTAATTTTAACTATCATGAAAGGATCAAGATGATTAAAGTTTTTGAACCACGATATATTGCGTTTGATGAAATGATACTCTTATTAGTTATGAGATGCTAATGACATTAAAGAAAGTTAAATTAAGATTCAAACTAAGTATCGACACAGTGGTCCACGGGGGATCACTATGGTCGTTCTCGCAATTGGAACGATGGTTAGTTCGTTGTTTTCGATGACAGAACAATGGGTTAGAATCTAGTTCTTGGTGATGGAGTGATGGGGGAGTCCCTAGTTCTTGGGTTGGGTGATGGGGGTGTGGCCCAATACCCCACTGGAATATGGCAAATTTGTGCATTTTTCTAGTCTCGTTTGAACTAATAACGATGGGAGAACATCGGGGGTTAACCTTTTGGTTTAAATAAACAATTGTTGAACAATTGAACGTTTGAAACACATAATGTATGTTAAGTATTTGCATGTTTAATATTTTGACTTAAATAATATTATGGATGTACTATGTATAATCCACTAGGCTTTTGAGCTCACCCCACATTTTTATTTTAAGTAATCTTTAAGATAGTTCAAGTTACAGTACAACTAGGTGTTGTTTAGATATCCATAGGCTTCACTGGGGAGGTTGTGATTTGACTTGCTTTATTTCTATTTATGAACATTAGTCCAAATGGGCAGATGACCCCTTTTTATTGGTTTTGTGTTAATGTTGTTAGCAGTTGGTATTGGGATACATGGGCCTAGTGTTGGGCTATTACTTAGAAACATTATGTCTCTCTTCTTTGGTTTAATTATTAAGACTTATGCTGGATGTTCTCTTGAATTATCTTCAATTGATGTTTCTTGGTGTGTCTAGGAGATTGATAGATTATCTACATAGGATCATGATGTTGATGAGACGTGTAGGACAATATAATCGGTATCCATATATGAACATCATTTGACAACAATTGTGCAAATAGTGAATCCTTTACCTTCAACCAATGGATTTGGGCATCTTTTGTCACTGTTTTATGTCATTCTTACAATATTGCAATTATGGAACTAGTCATAAAACATGAGTGTATATGTGAGGGTCATTTGGTCTATAAATAGCATGAAAGTATCCTCAAAGTTGATGGAAAATCATACTTGAATTGGTATAGATATACAAACATGTCTTATATGATTCATATCATTGGTGGAAATAGAAATGAGTAGGGGCTAGTAATACTTACACATAAGCTTGAACATGGTTTTTCCAATTGTCCAAGGCTTCCACATCCCCCACTTAAGCACAAACTTTTAGGCAAAAACACAAATTTTCAAAAGGTGAGCATCTTTCACTTACTCAATTTATATATAAAAGCTTTGGTATAGAATAGTATTAAGGAAATATAATAAGATATTTTTCCCTTTTTTTCTCTCTCATCTAAACTCCTTGTTTATATGCAACTTTCAACTTATCCACTACTATATAACAACCACCTTTTCTTATTATACCAACCATAGCATCGCCACCATCACTTTGCTCATTGAGACCATCACACCTATTGACTTCAAACTTTTATTACTACAATCATGATGACCTTTTTTTTGTCTCTCTAGGACAACTCTCCAACCTTTTTAATTTCTTTAAGAAACAAGGCCAACAAAAGGATCAAATCAGCCCTTATAGTATAAAGCCTAGGAATAAATCAACCCTTAATATTGTGTTTGGAAAATTTCAACCCCTAAATGCACATTTCAGCTCATTCCAGCCATCCAATGTGCATTTAGGGGTTTTAATCATTATAATATTTGCAATTCATAACAAGAGTAAGATATCTTAATGATCAAAACCGTTCTAACCCATTCTTAAGTGATGGAAGTTGTTTAAACTGCTAAGTCCGATTTTGGTTGTGGGTGTTAGAGAGTTAGAACCCTAAGATTTTGAGTATTTATCGAGATGGTTCGTTGTTGCTATTAGAAAGAACATAAAGCTTGTAATTCCTAAAATCCCATAGATTGGCAAGTTCCATGGACCTATCATGCACACTAGTGTCTATAAATCTAATGAACATCTTGGGAATCAGAAGGTGTTGGTTGTTGGATGTGGAAATTCAAGGATGAAAAGTTTCTTGGATCTCTCTAATCACAATGCAAGCCCTCATATGGTCATTAGAAGCACTGCAAGACACAAACTTAAGTTATGTAATCTTTTCATTAACATTAATTTAATTTACTTGGCACCCCTTCCCCCTTTCTCTTTATTTATCTCTCCAGTTAATTAATTAATCTCAATGATA
>JAJIYU010018938.1:0-10981 GCA_030144865.1 Tinospora cordifolia
TGAGCTAGCTGGTTAACAGAGTCCCAACTGGTCAATTCTGGTCTTCATGGAGTCAATTGGGCCAAAAAGGGGTCAATATTTCCAATTCTCATAACTAAGGGCCTATGGCCCTACTTGCGCAACCATTTTCTTGATTTTTCTGCGGGCAATCCGTACATCGGATTCGCGCCAAACCTTGCAGAACTGTTCTATACTTCCTAAAGTTTCCCTATAATTTTGAATCACAATTTTTGGCGATCATTTACTAGAGTTTCTAGGTATAACAATAGAGACTGTACATATCCCGTATACTCTGTGATAGACAGTGACTGTTTGCTTGAACTGACTGACCTATACATATCAGAATGTCCTGAAATTTGGTAAGAAACTTCTAGACATACCTAAGGATCTCTCCACCAAATTTCAACTCCATCTATCAAGGTTTGGTCAGTTAATTTCATCTCAAAATTTTCAGCCAGATTGCAGGAAATTTCTGGGTTCATAGTTTCTACTATCATCCTAGCATTCTTTCCCCCCATTAAATCACAATTTTATGGTTTATTTCTTGTGTCTAATTGTATTTTATTGATCATAACACATCCATTAATAAAAAATACCTCGAATCAGTAACATGCAATGCCAATTTCATGCCCATCTCTCCACTAATTTCTCTACTATATTTTAAAGAACACAAGAAATCTATTCTAGTACTCTACAATCATGGCATATTTGTAAGTATAACAAAATACATTCACAAAGGCTCAAGGTCAGGTCTTTATACCTTTCTAGAACCTCTATTATGGGGTCTAAAGTGCCTCTGGTTCTAGTCGGTATGGGTGCCTTTAGGTGTCCCAAATACGGCTTTGATTCTGGTCTCCAAATGTTTCTGTTGGCACTGTTGCAACAGTAAGTCTAACAGTTAACAATAGTGGCTTACAAAACATATTAAACGTTCCAATATCCACTTTCTACCACATGGACACTTGAATACCCATGATAAGGAGGTAGGATGATGGGTTTTACCTCAGGGACGAGCCTAGAATGGTTCAAGAGTGAGTTTTTCCAAGGTTGCTCCAACTGTCTCTGTTACACATCTGTAACAGTGAGTAAGTAACCAGCTTTAGTGGTTTGAAAATCAGGTGTAGAGCCCTAGTTTTCATTCTCTAACACTTGGAGGTTAAAATACATATGAAACTGAAGAGAGTGGACAGTTTTACCTCCAAAAAGGGCTTGAAACAGCCTAGGATTTGAAGCTCCAAGAAGGTTCCAACACAAGCTTCTCTGGTTTTCTGGATTGAAACAGTGTGAACAGTACCTTTTATTGATAATTTCTGCTTCAGATGGCTCTAAGATTGGGCAAACCACTTTTGAAACTTTGTAGATGGTGGTACAAGCTTCAAATCAAGTTATGGTTTACTGGATTTGGCTGAGAATTGAGGAAGATTCAAGCTAGGGAAGTTGGCTACAGAAATCTGAGATTTTTCTGGGTTTGAGCTCAAGAAGGAGTTTTGTTGCATGGGAGAGGCTTGCATGGCAAAGATGGGTGACATGTGGCCATCCAGGTGGCTTTCCACCTCACATGCTGGCTGCCTAGTTGTTAATGCCTATTGGTTACCATGGAGGCTATGAATTGATGGCCCAAACCATGGAACTTAACCATGAACTCTCATAGTTTTGTGCGAGAAATCTGCTGGAAAATCTCCCAAAATTCGCCTAAAAATCATCAAAATTCGAATAATCTCGCACAAAAGACAAAAACAAGCAAGGGGCTGGACACCCCCCCCCCCCTCCTTGTTGAGTGCGTGGGCCGACCAAAACCGTGGGCCGGCCCACGCTGGGGGCCTCAAGGGCAGCCCGTGTGTTGTTGCGCGAACCAGTCGGGCCCCAAGCTCAACCAGGACTCGGCCCATGCGCCGGGTCCAACATCCCCCCTCTTTTTTTGTTATTTCTTTTCTTTTTCTTTATATACATACATACATACATACATACATACATTATATACATACATATATATATATATATACACACTTATATATATACATATACATATTTTATACCAAAATTTCGTATTTTTTTTTCTAAATCATTAAAAATTCACTAATTCATTTCTCATCCAAAATACCCCATTATACCTCATTTTTATCATTTATTCAATTATTTTCTTCAAAAATTGAATAATTTTTCCAAAAATCATATTTTTCTCCCAAAAATTCTATTTATCATTCTAAAAATTCAGTAATTGTTCTAAAAATTCATAAATCAATCCTAAAGATCACTCCTCTTAAGAAAATACATTTTCCTAATAGTTTCATGTGTTTTCTCCTTAAAATTACATTTTCTCATATTATTTTTATTTTCTTTACTAATTAATTCGAAATTGGAAAAAATTGAAAAAAATTTTGTATTTTCTCATTAAAATTTTAGAAAATACATAGAATACATATATGTCGGATCCGTCAATCCGATGTCAAAAACATGGGTCGTCAAACTATATATGCATTTTATGCATTTATCATTAAAACTCTTGAAGAGTTTATTAAGATATACTATAAAATAAAAAATTTGAGACAAGAAATATTGACAAATAAAGTTATTTTCTTGACATGTGGATTGAAAATTTGTCAAGT
The DNA here is from genome assembly GCA_030144865.1 of Tinospora cordifolia. Classification (NCBI taxonomy): domain Eukaryota; kingdom Viridiplantae; phylum Streptophyta; class Magnoliopsida; order Ranunculales; family Menispermaceae; genus Tinospora; species Tinospora cordifolia. Next base: position 2,607 of record JAJIYU010018938.1, read on the forward strand.
AAATTTATTGTTCATTTCTTAAATGTATTTATTAAGAAATTTCATCTGGATAAGACATATACAAATATTGTACGATCATCAGAAGTGAATAAAAAATAATTTTCATTTTTGTTAAGACAATGACGTGTTAGCTGGTCCTGAAGATCATGATTGTCAAATAGAGAAAATAATATATTGTTGACATGCTAACAAATATTATTCTACAACTAATTAAGATGATGAGATGATGCATTATGCAGTCTTAAAGAAAGTGAGCAACGCAAGTTTATCTTATTTAAAAAGAGAAAAAGAAAAATGGTTGAATATGCAAAAAATGTTATATTTGTCTTATTCTCATCTATGTTCGCTTACAAGCATACTTTTATTTATGTTGAACTCAATATTCAATAAAATTGTTCTAATGATATTTGACTAATCTATTTACTAAGATGTTACATACTCTAAATTAGTTCATGATATTGGAATGCATCATCTTAGATAATTTTAATGATATAGCAAATAGGATAAATTTATCCCTGTTCTCTTTTTTCTTAGCTAAAGGTTTTGCCTCACTAGGTTTTTCTTCATAAGGTTTTTAACGAGGCAGTGCCTATTTGTATGCAAGAATATTGTATTATTTCCTTTACTAGTATTTTTTTCCATTGGTTTTTTTTTACTAGTAATTTTTAAATGAGACATATTCTTTGCAATGATGGACATCCGAGGGGGAATGTTATAAATATCTCGATAAAAGTGGATGTCCATATACATGATCGTCCTCTTATGCTTTGAATATGAATGTTCATTTACCACCTTTTTCTATATCATAAATAGATGTATTAATATCAATGTATTTGCATTAATTACAATGTATTTTCTATCCTATAAATAGGGGTCTTTGTAATCTTGTAAGATCATCCTAAATGAAATGAAAAAAAATTCATTCTCATTTTCCTTGAGTTCTTCGTTATTCTTCTTTTCTTCTATTCTACTTTTTGTCTTATTTTTAACATACACAACCTTATTACCCTTATTGATTACCACGGGCACAAGCACGGCGTTGCCCAAGATAGTATTGTAAGAATCGCATGCATGTTCTAATATCCAATCCATGATAATTCTTTGAGAAAATAGTATTTTGTTTGCATGTCTCAATGGCTCTCCCACGTCAATTGCCTCCATTGAGCCAGTTCTTTGTAACAATAGGGAACTTGTCTGTGCTTTTCAAATTTAATTTGCTTATATCTCTCAAACTAAAAACCAAGTTGCTCATAATTTGACTAGCGTTATCTTGTCCTTGATCTTGTGTTGGCTTCTTATATGTGCACTGGCTCACAAGTTTGATTGGTGTATTTTAGGTTTTGGTGTTATATATGTGTGTTTCGAACTCTTGTGGGCCCAAAAGGTGTTTCTATTTTTTATGAGTTTTTTTTTTACTTGTATCATGATATGTATCAGTTTCCTATTTGTTTCAAACTTCTAGCTAGAATAGGAAATTGAATCAGAAGTTCTCTAATTCTGGATATGATGTTAAGTTGAAAGGCTTTATATAAAGGGCTAGAGAGCTAGAAATTTATAGTTTTGAAGAAGATAGAAAAACTAGAGAAGATAATGAGTACTGTAAATTTTCTCCCCAAATTAATAGATTTCTTCATCTCCTGTGGAGTAGGTGAATTTTCACCGAACCATGTAAATTTGTGTGTGTTCTTTTCTTGTGTTATTTGCATCTGTGTGTGTGTGTTCCACTACATAAATCATTACAAATTGGTATTAGAGCAAGGTTGGATTCATGACCGTGAAATATATATTGGTGGCTGTTAGTTGAAGATAGAAGAAGATATTGGTGTTGAACTTTTGCAAAGAAGAAATTTTTTTTTCATAGCTACAAGAAAACCTGCCAAAAAAGAGAAAAAAAAGGAGATATTTTTTTGTCTTCTTCTTTTTGGTTTGGGTGAGTTGCAAAGTCAAAAGAAAGAAATTTTTTGCTCTCTCGATTTTCATGCAAGAAGAAATTTTTTTCTTGTTTTTCATTTCGTGTGAACAATGGCAACATTAAATATATTTCGAAATATAGTGTATACATTTCTTGCTATATCAAAGTCATTTGAAATTGGATTTTAATTTCTTTTTTTTGCAGTGGATTCGTAGCAACGAAATCTATCTTGTGACTGGATTTGATTGTCAATATGGCTGCAAAGAAGGCGCTAGAGGGAAGAGATACATTGCCAGCAAGGTTGATAGATGAAGAAAAAGACGAAATCATGGAAAAAGCATTCATTATTATTCTCTTATGCTTAGGTGATGAAGTAATGAGAGAGATTGAAGAGGAGACTACAACTGTAGATTTGTGGTTGAAATTAAAGAGTTTGTACATGACAAAGTCTCTAACAAACATGTTATATATGAAAAAGCAATTGCACGTGCTGAAGATGAAGGAAGGAGCATTCGTGAGAGAACATCATGATGAGTTCAACAATATTCTTATATCTGTGAAGAATGTTGGATGTAAAATCAGTGATGAGGACCAAACAATGTATTTGTTGTGTTCACTGCGAGATTCCTATGAGCACTTTATGGATACTTTAATCTATAGTGGATTCACTTTATCTCTAGAAGATGTCAAAACAACATTAAACTCTAAAGAGTTGAAAAAAATGGTTATGAAAAGAAAAAGTAAAGGCTCAAGCGACGGTTTGCTGGCTAGGGGCAAATCTGAATATTGAGGGTCCAAAAGTCATGGAGGCAGATCTAGATCAAAATCAAAGGGGAGAAGATTAAAGTGTTTTGAATGTCACAAAGAATGAAACTTTAAGAAAGATTGTCCAAACCACAAGGGTAAAGGAAAACAGAAGGCAAAGGATCCTAGTGATGCAGCAATTTCAGAAGATGACAATGCTAATGTCCTTTTAGTCACAGCTGGATGCTCAGATAATGAGTGGATTATTGACTCAGGTTGTTCTTATCATATGTGTCCCAATAGGGACTGGTTTGCTTCTTATCAGAGTGTGAATGATTATATTGTATTATGGGGAACAATATGGCCCGTAAGATAGTAGGAATAGGAACAGTGAAGAACAACATGCATGATGATATTGTGAGGACATTGACAAATGTCAAACTTGTTCCTGAATTACAGAAGAATCTTATTTTTATAGGTACTTTAGACTCACTTGGTTGTAAGATTATAGTTAAAGGTAGAGCTTTAGAGGTCGTTTGAGATATACTTGTGGTCATGAAGGGCAAGAAAATGGAGAACTTGTTGTCTTATCAGGGCATACAATTACCAACAATACAACAATGTCTATGGATAGCGGCTCAATAGATACACGGTTGTGGCATATGCGGCTGGGGCACATGAGTTATAAAGGACATGAAGTGTTGAGTTAAAAGGCTCAATTGGGAAGAATAAGGTTGAGAAGTTGGACTTTTGTGAGCATTATGTGTTTGGAAAACATTGTAAAGTAGTCAAGTTTAACTAGACAGTTCACCACACCAGAGGTACTTTAGATTATATCCATTCATATGTGTGGGGTTTGTCTACAGTTCCTTCACTTTGAGGAGCATGGCATTTTGTTTCCTTTATTAATGACTTTCCATGAATGATCTGGATAAAAATATTGAAAAGTAAGGATGAAGTATTTTAAGATTTCAAGAAGTGAAAAAATAAAGATTGAGAAGTAAATTGGTAGAAGCATCAAGATGTTACTAATTGATAATGGTGGTGGGTACACTAATAAGGTATTCTCGAACTTTTGTGAAGATGAAGGCATTGAAAGACATTTTACAATAAAGGGTACACGACAAAAGAATGGTCTTGTACAGAAAATGAATTACACTCTACTAGAGAGGATGCGATATATGCTATCCAATGCTGGTTTGGGTAAAGATTTCTGGGTAGAAGCGGTGTTTATGGCTTGTTTCCTCGTCAACAAATCACCATCGACTGCTATTGATTGTAAGACTCCACTGGAGGTACGGTCAGGTAATGTTATTGATTACAGTACTTTGAGAGTTTTTGGATATCCAGTTTACTATCATGTTTGGGAAAGTAAACTTGATCCAAGAGCTAAGAAAACCATATTTGTGGGTCATGCACATGGAGTAAAAGGATACAAATTATGGTGTCCTGATTTGCATAAGATTGTAATTAGCAAGAACATGACATTTGATGAATCTGCTTTGATGTCTGGAAAGCAAATAGATTCTTAGGAGGACGACAACGGTGATCCAATAAAGGTGGAGCTTGGTAATAAGTAATATAGAGGAGATAATAGGTGGAGCCAGTGAGAACCAACAGCAACAGTTTTTAGCTAGTAGCAGAGCTAAGAGGACTATCAAAGCATCAGTTCGTTATGGGTTTGAAGATATGTTAACGTACGGATTGACAGGGTATGGAGATGATCCTTTTACTTTCAGGGAGGCAATGAGTGACACTTGCTCTGAAAGATGGAAAGAAGTCATGCAAGATGAGATAGACTCATTAATGAAGAACCTGACTTGGGATCTTGTAGAGTTACCTAAGAGTCAACGAGCTATTGGGCGCAAATGGGTGTATTCCAGAAAAGACAGTCATCTAGAATTAGAAAGTGTGAGATATAAGGTAAGGTTGGGTGCCAAAGGGTATGCTCATAAAGAAGAGGTGGACTAAAATGAGGTGTTTTCTCCTATTGTTAAGCACACTTCTATCAGAGTATTATCAACATTAGTTGTATTATTTGACTTAGAATTGGAACAACTAGATGTTAAGACAACTTTCTTACATAGTAATTTGGATGAGACAATTTATATGAAGCAGCCTGACAGCTTTGAGGCTATTGGAAAAAGTGATCATGTGTGCAAACTAAAGAAGTCCTTATATGGGCTAAAGTAGTCGCCCAGGCAATGGTACAAGAAGTTTGACACATGCATGATCAGGTAAGGATACATGTGGAGTAAGCATAATAGTTGTGTCTACTTTCTAAGGCTTTCTAATGGCTCTTGCATATATTTACTCTTGAATGTTGATGATATGCTAATTGTTGCTAAGAGCATGAATGAGATCAACAGGCTAAAATCTCAACTGAGTTAGAAGTTTGAGATGAAAGATTTATGTGCTGCTAAGAAGATTTTTGGGATGGAGATACATAGAAAAAGGAAAAAGGGCAAGTTAATTCTGTCACAATGAAAACACTTGGAGAAAATGCTTTCAAGGTTTGGAATAGAGAACTCTAAACCAGTGACTACTCCATTGGGTACTCATTTTCGATTTTTTGCAGATATGTCTTCGATCACTGACGAAGAGCGTGAGTACATGAGTCATGTTCCATATGCTAATGCAATAGGTAGCTTGATGCATGCCATGGTGTGCACTAGGCCAGACATTTCACATGCAGTGAGTGTTGTTAGTACATATATGGAAAATCTTGGAAACCAACATCGGCAAGCTATGAAATGGTTGTTGCGGTATCTCCGAGGGATACTAGATGTAGGATTGGTTTTTCAGCTAGACAGTGGTACATGTTTACTTGTCATTGGCTATGTGGATTCTGATTATGTTGGTGATTTAGACAAGTGGCGTTCCACTATAGGTTATGTGTTCACTTTGGTACGTGATCCCATTAGCTGAAGGTGTCTGTTGTAGACTACAGTTGCTTTATCTATCACTAAGGCAGAGTACATGGCAATAACAAAGGTTGTAAACGAGGCTTTATGGCTTCGAGGTTTGATTGGAAATATGGGGATTACCTTGAAAAATGTACTTGTTCATTGCGACAGTTAGAGTGCTATTCACTTGGCTAAGAACCAAGTGCATAATGCCAAGATAAAACATATTGATGTTCAATTTCATTTTGTTCGTGAAATTATCGAGGAAGGTGAGATTTCTTTACAGAAGATCAATACCAATGATAATCCTGCAGATATACTAACAAATAAGACAATCCCAACGGTCAAGTTCGAGCACTGCTTGAACTTGACCAATATCCTACAGTGATAAGTGCCTTGAGGTAGGAGATGTTGAAGATTGGCTAGTGGCTTGTGGTGTTCCTCGCTAAGTTGGAGATTGTTATATATACGTGTCTTATGCTCTTATGGGCCCAAGAGGTGTTTTTATTTTTTATGAGTTTCTTTTTCACTTGTATCTTGATATATATCAATTTCCTATTTGTTTCAAACTTTTAGTTAAAATAGGAAATTGAATTAAAAGTTCTCTAATTCTGAATAGGGTACTAAGTGAAAAGCTAGCTCTATATAAAGGGCTAGAGAGCTAGAAATTTATAGTTTTGAAGAAGATAGAAAAACTGGAGAAGATATTGACTGGTGTAAATTTTCTATCTTAATTAGTAGATTTTTTCATTTCTTGTAGAATAGGTAAATTTTTACCGAATTATGTAAATCTCTGTGTGTTCTTTTTCTTGTGTTATTTGCATCTCTCTGTGTGTGTTCCACTACATAAATCTTCACATTTGGAGTGATGACTTCTCTATTCTTTGTTTTTAGAATTCCGCGTTATTTTGCTTCGTTTGTTCTTGCTATCCTAGAGTTCTTAGTTGTGTTCATTCTCGGTAAATTTTAATTAAAACAAAAAACTAGGATTAATATTATCTTTGATGTCTCTTTCAACAGTCTTAAATTGTAACTAGTATTGATGGATTGCTTAGTTCTACTTTTAGAATGTGCAAGACCCACGGCTCGTCTGCCTGTTTCACCATGCAAGATCGCATTCCTATCATTTCGTAGTTGTCATATCAACGTCACTTTCACTGCCAGCTTCATGTCCCTATGCACCATCTTGTAGTTAACGACCCATTAAAATGTAATTATATTATATGCATTGTTATTGTATCTATTATATATTATAATGAAAAATGTTAAAATAAAGAGATATATTAAAATGATTACTATAATTAATTTTTTTTTTATAACATGTAGAATTACTGAATGAATCGTCATAAAAATACAAGTAAAACAAAAAGAAAATATTGAAAAACTCTGCCACTAAATTAAATAGCACAAGCCAATTTGACCACTTATCAGGGTTGAGTAGACAAACATGTACACGTATATAAAGATTAACACAGCCTTCTAACAAATTCAAGCAAAAATTGAACACTTCTCAAGAAATTCGGTCCCTTCATGATGGAGAAGAACAACTACTCTCAGCTGCAGGGTACAATAGGAATTCTAATCAAATCCATCAAAAACTTTCAGACGAACAAGCTTTTGATCTTCTCCGTCACCTTCCTCACCGTCTTCATCGGTGTCCTTGTGGGCTTAGCAGACTTCTTGTCCATCAACCCTTTGTTCTCTGATTTGTTCATGAACATATTTCTATTACCAACTTTAGATCTCACCAAGACGCCAAATGATTTAATCAAGTCCATCATTGGAATTGCGAAAGATATTTCAGTTGTTATATGTCTGCAGCTGATCTTTGGGCTTACCCTTTTTGTCATTTCTTTGTTTTCCACAGTTGCGACGATTTATGTGTCAGCCATGTCTCACTTGCACAAGACTTTGACATTGCAAGATGTGATTCTAAGAACAAAACTAACATGGAAAAGGCAACTTATAACTAACTTTTATGTTACTCTATTGACTATGGGCTATACTATTCTGGTTCTACCTCTTTTCATATTTACTTTCATACAGTTAGTTGGTAGTTCCAAGCTCTTCTTTCTTTTTGGAGTTGTTCTGATTTTTTTGCTCAGTTTGCTATTTATCTACTTGACTGTAATATGGAACCTGAGCCTTGTGGTTTCAGTACTAGAAGATGTTTATGGATTTCAGGCACTTGGCAAGGCTGAAAGGCTTATTAGAGGGAAAAAGGTGCAAGGATTTCTTGTTACTCTTGCTATTTTGCTTGTTTATGGTGTTGTTTCTTTGTTTCCTAGGTACATGGTAGCAAAAAGATACGCAATGACGCTGGTGATTACAATTTTTACATGCTTGGTGAAAATAATTATTTATGGGCTTTTGGGAATGTTTAGTTTGATGGTGTACACGGTTTTCTACTATGAGTGCAAGAAGAGCCATGGGGAGGAAGTCAGAGTAGAAGAGGAGATGAACTATACCAAAGTGCCAACAGTTCCTCTTCTTGTTGATACAGCTCTTCCCTAATAGTCTTCTTGAATTTGATTTTTAGAGGGCTTTTGTTTATTTCCTTGTATCACTTTCTTTGTGTTTTCCAATATTTATGTATTGTTATGTTCTAAGGAAGCAATTTGTTAAATTCTATTCAAGCTTGAGCAGGCTCTAAGAAGAGAAGAAGACTGAAATAAAACAAAAACAACTTTCTGTATATTCCCTTTTTAGTTTTAGAAAAGACGATTTACATATTCTTAACCCTCCTAAAAAAAATCTATCTTATCAGCTAGGGAGATTTGCTAGAAAAATAAAACACATCCTATAGTTTTGTA
>JAJIYU010018939.1:0-11002 GCA_030144865.1 Tinospora cordifolia
AGTCAAGAGGAAAGATGAAGCTTTGAAATCCTATTGGTTATTAAACATATATGGGGCGGTGGACTCACTTAGCTTATCCCATTTCATTTCCTTTCTTTGTGCCTCATTTACTGAACGTAAAAATAGGTAGAAGCCACAAAACGAAATAAAACGAAGAAAGAAAGGGGAAAAAGAAGGAAATGCTCAAATTTTAACTGGATTTGACGCATAGGTAAGTGATTTTTACTGTGGGTAGTGTTTTATACCCGTACCCGAAAATTGGGTGTTTTTCTACAGTGAGTAAAACTCAACAAAAGTTATACCAAAATACTCATGTTGATAAGTAGATCCCAAATATGTAGTTAAATCTCATTTGTTTATACTGTATATTCCAAAATAAATACCCACAGTTTTATAACCTTTGGATGGATTTTTGATGGTGTTAAACCCCAATAAAACCTTGATTGAAACCCATAGGAGTGTAGAGAATGAAAATACGTACCCATCGACACCAAATTCATAAATTTTGGATATCAATTGGAATTTTGGTGAGTGATTGACCCATCGGGTTATTTATTGAAAATGGAAATCTTAATAAAAATGTAGTTAAAAAGCTTATTTTTGATATTTTCTGCTACAAAATGATTTTATATGAGCAACCAAAGTAATATCAAAGATTATTAAGTATGTTCGAGTTGATGTGCACTAATAGTTAGAATTAAATGAATATCTTGAGTCAAACAGGAATAATAAATACGTGAAAAAAATGATTTATAAAATAAATTCAAATGAGTTGAATTTGATTTGATGCATGTAAAATAATTTGTGATGGCAGGATTTGATTGGTGCTGTGGAACTAAACTGTTATTGGATATTAGAAACTGGTTGGACATGGCAGGATTTTATAAATTGTTGTTTTTATAAATAGAATGATGTATATTTGCATTGCATATGTATTTGAATTCCATGAAATGATTTTGATACATTGTAGCATGTCAGTGACGTACCTAAGTAGGTTATTGACATGGTAGCATTTCTATTGGTCATAGTCTCTGGGAACAGACTCACAGGATTGACCATTGTGGTAATCCTGGTTGGTGAATCGTCCGGTGCACTCCTCATTTGCGCGGTGAGGAGTAGATTTGCTCTGTTGTCTAGAAGGAGGGAGATGGCTAGTGTTTTAAAAAGTGTGCATGTTATTGAAATCAAATGCATGTTTACACATTAAGTTACGCATGTATGTTATGTTTACTTCATTTCGCACGTGATTTAAATTTATTTTTGCATCGCATTTTTTTATACATATGATGGTTGTATAATACTATAAGTTGAATTATTCACTGAGCTTGTTGTTTGCTCATTCCACTCTCAATCATTTTGTCCAGGTTCGGACAAGAAAGGTAAAGGCAAGATGATGTGAAATGGTTATTGATTTATTTATTTATTTATTTTTAAGTTAATAGTATGTGAGAAGTGTAAACATTAGTTAGATTATTATTTTGAGAAATGGATATAAATTTGTTGTCATTTGAATGTATTACTAAGAAATGATGGATTTTGTGGATGTATGGTTATGTGGATGAAAGAAAATATGTGGTTTTGTTTATGATTGTAACTATCAGGTGTTTTGAGATTTGTGAAATGTTATATTTTTACAGGAGACTCTGTCAAAATTTTTAGAAATAATTGGGTGATTTGGCTAGGAAGGCTTACAGGATTTTCGTACATGTCAGAGTTCTGACATGTTTGGGAATTCTGTGCCGGTCGTGACGTCACCTGCGAAGGGGTCACGACAATAGTGGTATCAGAGCCAAGTTTCGTAACGACGATGGTTGTATCAGAACCACTCCGGGGGTACTAGAGGTGTGAGTGCCACATCGGCTGTGTACTGGAGTTTCCCTAGGCCAATAAGTGCGGGGTGAGTGTTTCATTGAGACGATGTGTTCACCAAGGCGACGACAATAAGTCCTTGTGTGGAACAAAACCCACTACGCCTTTGTAGTTTGTCCAGCATGTAAAAGTGGAGACATTATCGTCATGACAAGCCCCGTCGTTGCCTTGTGTGATCAAGTCTTAGTTTTACCAGCCTTAGGGAGTTACCTTAGTTAGGAATCATGTTTTGATTGACTGTGAACCTATCAGGTTTATAGAATGGCAAACCGACCAGGACCCAGTGAGCGACTCCCAGCGTGGGTTGATGCCATTCTGGACACTATTTGTCGTAGTCATGAACAACTGCGAGCGCGGTTGATTCGCCTAGAAGCTAAAGTGAATCAGGTTTTGCATCCGCTAGAGCCAAAGCAGTCCAGAAATGCTAGGGAAGTAGCGGTAATTCCCATAGCTGTTGCTACAGTACATAGCAGTAGCACATCTAGTGTAAATATTAACAAGAAAAGGAAGAGGGAAGCAGGACCCTCAATGGGAAAAGGAAATCAAGCAAAACGAGTCTGTAATAGCTGTGGGCAATCATTAGATTAATTGTAGTAAGGAGAAAGTATCTTTTTGTTGTACATAAGGTAGTAAGACTAACCTAAGTTATGAATGTATTTTGGGGTATAAATAAGGAAGGAAAGGTAAAACACTGATGGAGAACAATGCTGGGTCATTTTTGTGATGTATAAATTAACTATGGTTAAATGAAGCATTAGTTAATTTTTAGTTGTGTATATTTCGATTAATTTCTTCATATGATGGTTAATGGATATGTGTCATGAAATGTAGATTTTGTGTGGGTAGCTAGATCTGGATTATAAAATTGTTGGTGTTATGTAAAGCAATTCTTTTCTTTTATGAATGAATAGATTAAATAAAAGAAGGCAAGGGAATTATGGATCCTCATGGGAAACGATTTAAGAAGTTGGAGGAGATGGCATTGATGCAATAGCAGAGTACCACCCAACTAACAGAAATGATGGCTAAGATTAGAGAAGAGTTGCAGAGGCCTAATGCATCACTAGTTCCTGAAGTTGGTGTCAGTAGCATTGGGGTTAATGAAGTAGTACCTACTGTTGCAACAGAAACTCCAATACCAGTAGACAGAAGGAATGAGAAAGAAAAGAAAAGGTATAATAAGGTAATGAAAGCTTTTAAAATGAGAAAACCTCCAACATTCACAGGAGGATTGGTGCTGGAAGTGGCAAAAAACTGGTTGATGAGGATAGAAATGATATTTGAAGATATGCAAGTGGCAGATCAAGACAAAGTGAGATTAGCGACCTTTAAACTCACCGAGGATGCAGAGCGATGGTGGAAGTCTACGGGTAGACGACATTTAGGTGAAGTTTCTTGGGAAAAAATTAAAGAAATGTTCTATGAGTGCTTTTTCCACCAGTTGAGAAAGATAAGCGAAAGGATCAATTTCTTTATTTGAAGCAAGGGAATAGGACAGTTCGAGAATATGAACATCAATTTACTCGATTGTCTTTCTTTGCACCAGAGCTAGTGGCCACTGACAATCTGCAAATGAGGAAGCTTCGTGATGGGTTCTATGACATCATATGTAAGGGGTTGGCACTAGCTGGGGTAAAGACGTATGCGGATGTCGTTAACCAGGCTTTGGATTTTGAGAGGGTTGAAACTGCAAATCAGGAAGCTACATTGCGTACATCCCTATTACCATTTGGGCAAAATGTAGCATTCCATGGTAAAAACAAATCCAGGTGGAACAAAAACCAATACGAGGGAAATAAAAGATTTCGTATGGGAGAAGTATCTAGTAGGATTGGATCATCTGCCACACCAGTGATATCAGTTCCAACAGCAGGTTTCAGGGGACAACAATTTATGGGGAGATCTCAGAGTCAGAGTTCCTTAGTTGGATCGTCCGTACCATCAGGACAACAAAGTGGCAGAGGACAGAGTGGAATGTCAGTGCCCAGGGTACAGTCACAAACAGGGTATTTCACTCCTCCTTCATCTATTACTTGTTTCCAGTGTAGGCAAAAAGGGCACAAAAGAAATGAATGTCCATTTCGAGCACCACAAAAAGGATTGACAACTCCATCTCAAATGACTTCAACGCCTCCAAGAGAGCAAGCTAAAGCAGTGACTGAACCTGATCCTGAAGCCAGTAGGAATCTAATTGAAGGTATGATCCGCATTTGTGATATTATGATGTATGTCTTAATTGATGTTGGATCCACATTATCATTTATTTCTGGTAGCATGGTAGATAGATTGGGACTTACTCCTATTAAAACCAGTACACCTTTGATACTGAGTACAGCTGCTGGAGAAAGGATTTATCCTAATATGATATGTGAGAAATGTGTTGTTAAATATGAAGGATATGAAATGTCTGTTGATTTATAGAATAAATTTCGTCTTCGAAATTTGTACTTATCCACGTCAATGTTGTTTGGTTAGGTATTGTGGGTGAAGAGACCTAGATATTTATTCTTCATCTCGTTTTCTAGCTCTAGGTTGCTTATTCCAAATCATGATGTCTCCACAGAACCTTAACCAACGGAATGTCCTTAGTCCTGCGATTTTGTACTTTACGATCTAATATTTTGATTGTTGTTTCCTCGTAAGTTGCATTGTCTCGAAGTACGACTTCCTCCCAGTGTATGATATGTGATGCATCTGGCTCGTACTTTTGCAGCATCGACACATGGAATACGTTATGAATCGAGGACATACGGTTTGGCAAGTCCAGCTCATAGGCACACTCACCAACCCACTTGAGTATCTCAAATGGGCCGATAAACCTTGGTGCTAGCTTCCCCTTGATTCCAAATCGTCTAATCCCTTTCTGTGGACTAATATTCAGGAAAACTCTGTCATCTGGTTGAAATTATAGAGGTATTCTTCTTTTGTTTGCATAACTTTTCTGCCTACTCTGAGCTGTCATTAGCCTCTTCTGAATCTTCTTTACCTATGTGTTCATTTCTTCTACCAGTTCTGGTCCTGTGAGGATCGGATCCTCAAAGTCTGCCCAACAAGACGACGATCTATAGGGTCTGCCATTGAGCGCTTCATATGGAGCCATGTTGATACTTGCCTAATAACTGTTGTTATAGGCAAACTCTGCTAAATGTAGGTACTTGCTCCAGTTGCCCTTGAAATCAAGGACACAAGCTCTTAACTTATCTTCTAATATCTGAATGACCCTTTCAGATTGCCCATCGATCTTAGGATGGAATGCAGCGCTCATGGTGAGTCTGCTTCCTAGTTATTTTTGCAAACTCTACTAGAAATGAGAAGTGAACCTAGAATCTCTATCAGACACGATGGTTGTTGGAACACCATGGAGTCTGACAATTTCCTTGACATATAGCTCTCCAAGTTTCCCAATGGAATTAGTAGATCGAATGGGTAGGAAGAGAGCTACTTTCGTCAAACGATCCACAATTACCCATACGGTGTCTTCCCCCTTCTTATTCCTTGGCAGGCCGCTAACAAAGTCCATCGCGATGCTGTCCTACTTCCATTCTGGTATCGAAAGTGGTTGTAACATCCCTGAAGGTTTCTTGTGCTCTGCCTTAACTTGTTGACATGTCAAACATCTAGAGACATATTGGGATATGTCCCTTTTCATGCCCCTCCACCAGTAAGTCTTTTTAAGGTTTTGGTACATTTTATCTCCACCTGGATGCATCTTATCCTTGTAACTTCCATGTGTAACTTCCTCGATTAGACTGATAAGCCATTTGTCTTATCTTTGTTCATCCCTGATCAGGCGCAGAGGATTCGGTTGACAAGACAGAGTGTAGAGGTAGGCTTGTTTTTCATTTAGAGTTACACCCAACCTAAAATCATCGATCAACTGGTATATCTGGCCTTTCTCTTCCTCCTGTTTGTTGAACTTTCTACTCAAGGCATTAGCCACTACATTGGCCTTCTCAGGATGGTAGTGTAGTTGAAAATCATAGTCTTTCAAGAACTCCATCCATCTCCGTTGCCTGAGGTTCAACTCCTTTTGGGTGTAGATGTACTTCAAGCTCTTATGATCTCAAAACAGATCAAATTTGTCACCATAAAGGTAGTGTCTCCAAATCTTTAGGGCAAATACAATAGCTGCTAACTCTAGGTCGTGAGTGGGGTAGTTTTTCTCATAGACCTTCAGTTGTCGCGATGCGTAAGCGACTACTTGTCTTCCTTGCATCAATACTGCTCCCAACCCATTTACTGATGCATCAGTATAAAGGATAAAGGTAACCCCATGAGTTGGAGTGACTAGGATGGGAGCCATAGTCAGTCTCTTCTTTAGTTCTTGGAATAATTGTTCGCATTTCTCATCCCAATTGAACTTAACACCCTTCCTAGTTAGCATGTAAATGTAACATTGGACCCAACCCGCCTTGTGGTTGAGCTTAAACCTGTCTCTAGGGTGTTGGGGTGTTATTGGCTGGGTATTACAAAGTTGGTATCAGAGTGTGTTATTAGATATATTGAGCAAATGTTCAAATGTTTATAGGCTGGGTATTGCAAGATCCTAGTAATTCCAAGTTTCAATCAAAGAGAGTTTGCATCAAAGTGAACCACACACATCGATTTATAAGGTATTAACCCTACACAACATCTTATTTTCTTCCTTTTTCCCTTCTTTTATCTCTAGATGCTGATTTTGGTATTCTCCCCTCTTGCTGGACATTTGTTACAGCCGACCCCCAGACCACACGTCATGTCTATCAATCTCAGGCCCCGTCGTCGGGCATCGGGCGGCTCCAAGCTCGGCGCGTGGTCTGCCGAAGCCCCGGGCGTGCGACAGTTATCATCATCTATCTTTCTACCTCTATACACGAGGTTTAAATCATTTCTTTAATTTTAAATAATCATTTTAATCATGCTTTACTAAGCAATTGGTTTCAAATAAAATTTGTCGGATGTTCAAAATCATATTTATACTGGAAATCAAGATAATAGTAGCGGAAACACTTTTCGGATCAAATCTTTCTAAATCATTGAACATTGTTTAGAAATACCATATCTAAAATCATCAGTTTATCAATTAAGATAAAAATAGTGTTTTAAGATGGTAAAACAGTCCTGTATATACATATACAAAAATATGATACATGGCCCTCTAGCCCAAGTTCAAACATACATCGTAAAAACTGTACAAAACCAAGAGATAGTTTAACAAAAATATCACACACTCTCTCTCACTGTACATCGTCCAGTCTCCGGTCGGCATCCTCACTGAGCGCTGGACCCATGAGTACCTATAAAACAAAAATGGGGTGAGCTCGAAAGCCCAGTGGATCTCCCCTACACATCAATAGCATTATACAAACGAACATACAAAACATGCAAACAGTTTCAATCATTAGGGGCGTTTCAAACACTTAGTCATTTTATCCGTTGCACTCTAATATCAGGAAGTTACCCTCTGATATTAGGAATTAACCGAAAGAGTAAACCACCCTCGATATCCCAATTGTGGTCCTGAACACAATCAACCACGACATCTTTATCAAACAGAAGTTTACCTCTAGGACCACGACCCAAGAAGATACTAAAACCAAGGGAAAAATCCTCATGACTTTCCAAATTCGAGGGCCTCGTACGACTGCTCACAGTTTGGCCTAGTTGGGGATACCCACGATGACGTCCTGGGACATCCGGAGAACTTCAACGCGATGTGCCACCAGTGCCCGTCCATCGCCCCGGTACGTGGAGTTCTTAATAAACCTTTAATGTTCTTTAGTTTCACAATCATAGTTTTCATTCCATATAGCATACAAACATGCTTATTCAAATGCATAGCTAAGCAAAGAAAACAAATAAACACCAAGCTGATCATAATATCCTAGTACTACAAAGCAAGTAACCAGACATTATGCTATCATGTTAATCAATCCACCCAAAGCATACATCCCTAGCATGATACTAAGTATAGGAATTTAAACATGGATCATATTCCGTATCCCACATCCACATAATACTAAAGAGTGAGGAAGCCCCACCTGTACGCGTAGGAATACTGCTGGATCGTCACCCCTCGCACAATAGTCCAATATCGTCAATTTGCATCATTAGATGGTAATGATACATTACGTTGGGCCTTTAATACATATCTAACCCGACCTTAAGGGTCCGTTATCAATCAGTCCTTTAGAGTGTACCCAAAACACTCCAAAACAACATCCCTGTCCATTGATCACAATCAGTACGGTGTGGACCACAGTCTACACACAATTTCTCACCCAATAGTGGGATTTCACACGTGCACACTACACTTGTGAATCTTTATCCAGTTTAACACTCAAACCTAGTGTATTGGACACCTAACAATCATTTAAACACATAAACTAACTAAACAATGGTTGTTCACATTGTTTATTCGCCGAAATCCATTGATCAAGCCTTGAAAACGGGATTCTATTTCAATGAAATCAATCCCTTCATTTCTACCACCATACAACCATCCTAAATCCATCATACTAGTGTCCAAACACACATACAAATTAAATGAAAAGGGTTTACTACATTTGGCTTGGTTTTTAGCCGCTAAACCCACAATACAAAGTTCATGAACGGATCTTCATCACTTTGATTCACTAAACATTAGTAGCTACTCATTTATGAGATTTAATCTTAAAGAAAACTCAAAGAAAATCAAGAAACTCACCTTCAAATCGCTTTCACGTCGTTTCCTCCAAATCCCAAGAAGTTTCAGTGGAAAATGAGAAAATCGAAGCTTGAAACCTATATATAGCTCGCACACGGACCGCAGTCGGCGTCAGATGGACCTCGGTCCTCAGACAAATTTCTCTTCATGGACCTCGGTCTTCACATTATGGATCTCGGTCATCCCTTTATGGACCGCGGTCGGCACTTTACGTATTGCGGTCACCCAAGTGACCTAGTTTCTGTTTTTCTGCACTTTTCCACTGATGACTGTGGTTGGCCTGTAAGGACTGCGGTCCACAGTATTTTTTGCACTCTTCACAGATTTTTCTCACCACGGACCGCGGTCGGCATTCGACGGACCGCGATCGACGATGTGATGCCTTGTTTTTTAACAATTTTTTTTCGCACGTTTCTAACTATATGAATGTTCTAATTTATTTTATCTTGATTAAATAACATACAATGATCATTAAAAATAAGTTTCCAATCAAATTTATATTTATTTAGAATTTTCAAAAATTCATATTGACGTGGATGCATTATAAAATCTAGGGTGATTACAATCTACCCCCTTAAAAGAAATTTCCTCCTCGAAATTTAAATGAAAAGTACCTGAGTAATGTGTCCAATCAATCTGTCTTAATGAAGAGATGTTGGTATTTCTTCTGCATCTCGCTCTCAAGCTCCTAGGTCGCTTCTTCCAGGTTGTGATGCCTCCACAGTACTTTGACTAAAGGAGTGTCCTTAGTCCTGAGACTCTACACCTTACGATCAAGGATCTGCACTGCTAGCTCTTCGTAAGTAGCATCATCTCGAAGTACGATCTCGTCCAGATGAAAAACATGAGATGGGTTTGGTTCGTACTTTCGGAGCATCGAAACATGGAACACATTATGTACTGAGGACAATCTATTCGACAAATATAGCTCATAAGCGCATGCACCAACTCGTCTATTGATCTCAAACGGACCAATGTACCGTGGTGCTAGCTTCCCCTTCACTCCAAACCGTGTAATTCCCTTCTGTGGGCTAATCTTCAAAAATACTTGATCACTGGTCTGGAACTCTAGAAGTCTTCTCCTCTTGTTCGCATAGCTCTTCTGCTTGCTCTGTGCTATAGTTAGTCTCTCCTAGATTTGCTTCACCTGTTGGTTCATTTCTTGAATCAACTCGAGTCCAATAAGTACCTGGTCTTCAAACTCTGCCCAACAGGATGGTGATCTACAGGGTTTGCCGTACAGTGCCTCATATGGAGTCATCTTAATGTTTGCATGATAACTATTATTGTATGCAAACTCGGCAAGATGTAGATGCTTACTCCAATTTCCTCTAAAGTCTAGGGCACATGCTCTCAGCATATCCTCCAATATCTGTATGACCCTCTCTGACTGCCCATCTGTCTGTGGATGAAAGGTTGTGCTCATGGTCAATCTGCTCCCAATTCTTTGTGTAGACTCTGCCAGAACTGAGATGTGAATCTGGAGTCTCTGTCTGACACTATGGTACTGGGAACACCATGCAATCGCACAATCTCTCGCACATAAAGCTCTCCCAGCTTACTCACTGCATCAGTAGACCGAATAGGTAGAAAATGTGCCACCTTAGTCAGTCGATCTACTATGACCCAAACGGTGTCTTCCCCCTTATGACTTCTCGGCAAGTCGCTAACAAAATCCATCGCTATACTGTCCTACTTCCACTCAGGTATCGGAAGTGGCTATAATAAACCCGATGGTTTCCTGTGCTCAACCTTGACCTGTTGACAAGTCAGACACCGTGAGACATATTTGGCAATGTCCCTCTTCATGCCTATCCACCAAAAAGTTTTCTTCAAGTTTTTGTACATTTTGTCGCCCCCTGGATGCATAGTGTACTTACTCAAGTGTGCCTCATCCATTAGGGTTCCTTTGGCCTGTCCAAAACTGGAAACACATAGTCAGCTCCCTAATCTCAACGCACCCTCTGTGTCAAGGCAAAAATCAGTGTGCTTGCCTTCCTTGACGCCCTCTATCAGTCCTATAATCCATACATCAGATTTTTGCTCATCTCTGATCTGGCGTAAGATGTCTGGCTGGCAAGTCACTGCAGACAGATATGTTTGTGTATCATTTGTAGCTACACCCAGATTATAGTCACTAATCAGCTGATACATCTGACCCACTTCATCCCTCCTGCTCAACTTCCTACTAAGAGCATCGACAACTACATTCAACCTGCTGGGATGATAGTGCAGCTGAAAATCATAGTCACTAAGGAACTCAATCCACCTTCCCTACCAAAGATTTAGTTCCTTTTGAGTGTATATGTACCTGAGGCTCTTATGTTCTGAGTAGAGATCAAAACTCTCACTATATAGATAGTACCTCCATATCTTCAGCGCAAACACGATCGCTACAAGCTCTAGATTGTGCGTAAGCTAATTCAGCTCATGTCGCTTCAGCTGCCA
>JAJIYU010018940.1:0-11056 GCA_030144865.1 Tinospora cordifolia
ATTACATGAAGACCATGAATATTAGTTAGGTTCTTCTTATTTAAAAAGTTTCTAATTTTTATGTAAGGGCATGTTGCCCAAGTTTTAAGACTTTCGCTATAATATTTTTTTTAATTATGTACTCAATTTTATTTAATTAATTGAGTTTATAAATTTCAGTTATTTATTATGCTATTGCCTTATTAAATTCTTAATTTTAAGTTATGTATGGTTAAATATGATCAGGGCAGGAAATGACTGAAATAGAAGTCAAGTGTGCGTCACTTGTAATATAACACTGGCCCGGCCTGCCGTTTGGTTTAGTCCACCGTCAAGAAAAATGGTGAATGCGTCCAATACTTAAAGATACGGGGGTTGGGGTGTTACAATATTTGAGTCAGATTTAAAGTCCTGTTACACTTGTACCCTGAGCCAAACCATGTTACAACCTAAACGCAAGACCACTGATCCCGACTATAGTTTGACTTTAGTAGCAGATAGATAGAAGAGAGAATTGAGAAGGTCTGTGTACTTAGGTATTAGGAAGGATTTATGTGATTGGGATGGTACCTGCAAATCACCTACAAAGTCTAGGATGATTGAGATACTTATAGATGAAAGGATAAAGTTGAGAAAGAATCGAGGATGAACTAAAAATCTAGACAACCTAATTGGCCCTAAGGAATTGTTAATGAGTCATAAACTAAAGGAACAAAAAAAAAGTTGAGGTTACAATGATGATTGAAATCAAATTTACTTCTATGTGATATGATTGTTAGTTTAGATGGGACGAACAATAGTCTAAGTTTGGAGGTATTTGTTAGTTGCATAGCAAACTAACATTAGTCTAGGTGATTTATTGCATTTTATAGGAAATAAAGAGAGAATTAGTTGAAGAATTGCACAATTATCAACATTAGCAAATAATTTAGGGATTTGCATTGTTTAATTTCTTAATAAGCTTTGTTTTTAAAGTTTTGAAGCTCTTTTATGAGAAAATGATGTCTGAGAAAAGAAATTGAGTGTATTACAGGGTACAGGTTAAAGCAAAAGGAAAAATACATCATATGAAGGTAAAAAGAAGAAGAAATCATGAACAAGTGCTAAGACACCACAATCAAATAATTGAAGATTGCGGTAAATGAAGATTGTGGTAGTCGAAGAAGGACACTACGTGGAAAAAGCTCACTAGTTACTACAGTCAGTGATCCAGTGACCGCGGTAACCAGAACATGGTTTGTAAACAAAAAGGATGGACTGTGGTGGACAGAATGAGAAGATTCTAGTTTTTATTGAAGGATATCACTGACCACGGTCACTCGAGTGATTATCGAGATTTTCATTTTTTTAGGGTTTTTTTAGTGCTAGACTATAAATAGTAGAGGTTATTAGAGCCCAACAGACCTAATTCGAGAAGGAATCACTTGTGAGGGTTGAGAAGAGCAAAAACCTGTATTCCAATTAGAAATTGAAGATTTATTTTCACATCTTGAGTATGATTTACTTCTTTGATTATAGTTTAATGTTTTCTATTAAATTCATGTCAAGCTAATCAGTTTTTCTTTGTTTGGGATGTGATGTTGAATGCATGATTTGTGATATCTAGTTCAATTATTGAATTAGAGACGTTATTTCATATTGTGCTGTCTTAATGCTTCATGTTTACTGGCCATAGAAATGATGAACTCAATACCTTAGATTAACTCGGGAGAGAGGTCTAAAGTGTGGTTATCGCAGTGCAGACTTAGATTAGTTGATTGATTGGGACGTTATTAATTGATCTAAGGAGTTACATAGGAATTTTTGCATACACATCTTAGGTTGTTGAGTAAGCACCTCGGAAGAGGTCTTTATAAAACAAATCTAGTTAAAATTGAAGCACTTCAGGAAAGGGTTTCAATCACATATGCGAAAACTCATAGTGTAGATAATTTTTAACCAAAACTAAGAATCACAGGTCATGCAGCGGCATTCACTATCCTAGACACCCATTACACATAGAATTCTAACAACAGAATTATTATTTCAATTAGAAGAGATTTTAGTTAAGATTTAATATAATCACATTAATTAGAGCTTGCTAAAACACAAATTAGTAGTAAATTGGGATTTTAGATCACTAATCAAATAATTTTTCCCTAAGGATGATATTCGATCTCACCGGTTAATACTCAAGCAAACCTATACACTTGCAGGCTTTGCTACAAAGAAGAAGAAGGTCACACATTCAAATGGGTTGTGTGCGTTGCTGCTACTGGTTTGGATTGAAAGAAGAATGATTGTAGTAGTGCAAGCAGTGTGAAGAAGACGAAGTACAACAGTGGGTTTCCTAATTTGGGTTTCTTTCTCACTGTTGGTCTATAATTGAGAAGAAGAAGAAGAAACTGAACGTGACTATTTGTTGTTACAATCTATCCATGAAAAATGAAGAAGATGAGTTGTTGCATTTTGATTGCACAAAGGAGATGTGCTTGCTGCTGATGGTCGTGATGTTCGAGCAAAAAACATAAAAAGAAAGGAAAAAATCTAGATTTTTCTGTTTTGTTGCAGCTGGTGCATTCCTACGTGAAAGACAACTGACAACAAGGTGGTTTTCGTCGTTAAGCGTCGCTCACGCAAAGAAGACGAAGAGAGGTATAATGTGTACATTTTAGATTCTCAAAATTTGGATAGTTCAAAATTAATTATTTCTTTTGATTATAGATGCGAAAAATAAAATTTAAAAATTTGAAGCCTTATTCAATATTTTTAGAACTATTATTTATGCTTGTGAATTTTTGGATGGATCTTTGCAATACAATATCGAAGTTCAGGGGGTTCAAAGTTTCGGAGACTAGAATTTAAATTTTATTTGGCAGCTTGATGCAAATAGTAAATATTAGAATTGTCTTATTCAAGTAAAAATTAATTATTTAAGAAAGGGTTTTAAGATGCAATTATTTTATTTTGAAACTTAGACTTTAAGAAATTTATGGTTGAGAAATATTATCTTGAAATGAATAATTTTCCATGAAATGAATAATTTATTTTAAAGAGCGGCTTAGAGATTTTTATATGATAAATTGGTAATTTGGAGCTTAGTTCAAATTTTAAATATGGAAATCTTATTTTAAGTAGAATGAGATTTATTGAACATGAGTGAATTATTTTTGGAAATAAAAGTAGTGTATTGAAGATATCACGGGAAGGTTCGTAAATTTGAGATTAGAATTATTTTGAGATCTAACAAAAATGAAGATTTCAAAAAAGATTTTAATTTTAATAAAATGGATACTAGGGTCTAATAGTATCTATGTATAGAAATTTTTACCCATTATAGATAGGTTAATTGGAGCTTAAAGATTTATTGCTATTAATGTTAATTGCAAATTAATAATTTTGGAGCATTAAATCACTTCGAGGTGATGCAAGAGAGATCCAACATATCCAAGTGGGCAGGATTTCCTTGCTCACTCTTGTTATTTAGATTTTATGTTCAAAACATTGTTGTTTGATAGTTTAGCACTTCTATATGCATGTCTCTATCTTGATGGGCTTGATTGGATTGAATGACATTATTTGATGCTGGATTAATCTCTATTTATGTATTTCATCGATTTCAATGATTTCTATTGGTTCTATTTTATTTCATGAGATTTAATTTGCGAATGTTATATTGTGATAGCATGACTTGATTGATTGAGAACCTAAAAGAAGATAAATAACTTTCAGAACACCATTGTCGATGCGATGTATGTAGGCATCGAGTGCATTGTAGTCTCCCTATAGTGAACAGCTGGAGATGCATTGTAGGTAGCCCCGCTCTAACACTGTATTATGCAATTAAGAGTCTTTGGAAATAAATAATAATTTTTTAGTATCATTTATCTCTGAGGTAGTGGATTCCAAGGGTATGGATGAGGAACCTTAGCATACCTGCATGCATTAGGTATGGTTGTGTAGTGTACCTGAACCTTTATGTACTTTATTCATTAATAATTGATTGATGATTGATTATGATTAATGGGCCCTCAAGTATGATTGTGCAATGTTCTTGAAATTTGACGGAATTAGAATTGCTGTGTTTAATATGTATGGCAAGGGAATTGTAGCGTACACCTAATTGCGAGATACTACTGAGCATAACATATCACTGCATTCTGGAACCTCCGGGGAATACCAGGAGATTATCTCCTTTGGACCTAGGTTACAACAAATCAATCTATTGTGTGAAACGAGTAATATTTTGAAAATGCTTTCATGTTTTGGGTTTAATCTTTATAATGCTAGTGATGTGTAGGAATGACCCACTAGGGTTTCGAGCTCACTTAATCCTTATTTTTTAGGTACCCATAGGAGTCTTATACACTAATTCATGCGAGTCTTAAAGCTTTAGAAAAAGAACCTCTGCGAGGTTGATGTTATTTTATTTTGGTATGTAATTTGATGTAACTATTAAACAAGGTAAGCGCATGTTTTGTTGTAATTCATATTTCTACTTTTATGCTTATATTTTGAGATTTTGAACATGATTTTCCATCTGTATTATTGAGATTTTTTTCATTGCTTAATTTATTTGGATTGATTATTTCATGCATGCATATAGGTTGCATACAGGTATAAGACAAGTGAGAAATAGGAAATAGGAAAAAAAAATTTGATTACTCCAATCTCGAGGGAAATTTACCTAATGATTTATTCCGAGGAGTCCGGACTTGAGGTCAAGGTGTCACAAAATGGTATCAAAGCATAGTTTGTAGCTCTGTGGGAATGAATTCCAATTGATATCATAGAGTTATAGATGCTATCAAGCTCTTGAAAAATTAGAACATGGACTGTAGAGTCTTAAACTGAAATGAATGCATGATGGGGCTGCATTTGGGTTAAGAGGCAATGGTTGTCAAGTGTTATTTTTTCTGAGTTATGAGGTAATGATTGTCTAGCATTATCTCATCCAAGCTATGAGGTACATGTTGTTTAGCGTTATCTCATCCAATCGATGAGGTAATGGTTGTCAAGAGGCTATGAGGTAATGGTTGTTTAGCATCTCTAGAGTCACTTCAAATATTACATGGTTGTAAAGTTATTGCATGTTTTTCACTAAAAACAGAATTTTATCGAATTTGGTTTTTCACTAGAAATGAGTTTTGAACTTGATTTTTGAAAAGGCATTAGAGGATTCCAAAGGGCTTGAATATCATTGTTGATGTGACATGAGTATAGGTAGTAATCCCTCATAGTTGATCTTCTCTCAGGGTAAAGATCCTTGAAAGGCTGATCTGGTTAGATCTTCTTCTTCAGAAGTAGGTACCAGAGGGTTGATCTATATGCTGACTAAAGGTCGTAAAAGGTTGTATTACTATGCTAGAAAGGTCCAAGATGACAGCACTTGGGACCGATGGTATCACTTAGGCATGAAGTTAACTAAGTCAACTATGCATTGATTAGATACACTAGATTTAGGTAAAAATCAAGTGTTGCCACGAATGGCACAGTCGGTTATAAAGAAGTTGAAAGACTTTAGGGTATAGGTTAGAGACAAAAAATGTGGATGAACATACAGTTGTTTGATGAGAACCCGAGTTTGGGAGGATCCTATATCTCTAGTTTTTATGGAAGATGGGGCGCATAGAGATTTAGGGGTATGAAAAAATCCTGAACTTGGAGAACGACAGATCATGTTTGGTGAGCGATCGGTTTCTTTGGCTAAACTTGTACGCACTGTGTTGTATTGGGATGGGGCAGTCCAGCATGGTGGGTCTTGCATCAACCTTAGAGATCGAGGCACTTGCACTATTGTAATAGGCGTAATGGAAGTCCAAGTGGAAGTCAGTGTAGAAGAATGAGTGTGAACCATGGCACACAGACCTAGAAGTACAGATGGAAGCTTATGATTGCATTATTCTTGTGTGTATTGTTTGTTTGTTTGTTGGATGATTGATTGTAAAATATGTAGTAAAAATTAGTTTGAGTATTACCCAAACTTTCGTACCCAAAAATAAACAAAATGCTGTCGACTTAGAAGCACAAACCCATAGACCACTAAAACACATCGAGAACTTAGAGACAATGCACTTAGAATCATAATAACACGAAAATGCAAAAGAGTATAGGTGGGTTAGAATGAATGATAGTTATTACAAGTTGTAGTATCTAAATGCTAAGGAAACAAGGGAATGTTGAGACTTGGATTTCACATAAGAATAGGTTATACATCATCTATGATAAAAGGAAGTTGTGTTTCATCATGAGTAAAATTATTGGGTACTAAACCAAATGTTTGACTTTTAAGGCATGAGTAGAGGCAGTGGTGATTGCAGAAATTATAGTAGATACCTCACAGAGAAGATGATACAGGTCACTATCAAGATTATGGAGCAAGTGGTGAGAACTCTACCGCCAACAGTGACACCAAAGTTGCCAGTACTGATACAACCATAGATAGAGTCATAGATTTCCCTTTACTACAGGCTCATCAGGAGGCTATAGTCCCCAAAGTGTCACCGACGGGGCTAATCTGTTATGATAGGGAGTAGTAAGAGTTGTTGATCAAATTTCAAAAGTTGCAATCTAGTATATTTAGGGGAGATTGTAGCGTGAGCACAGATGATAGAGTATGATAATTATATAAGTGCCTACTTTAGCCATCTATATCGGAACCCTAACACAAAAGCTACACTTATTCACCACACAAACTGCCAGACTACAGGATGCATGAATGAAAACGAAAATGCCTGAACAGCTCAAATCTATCCCAGGTAAAAGCATACATCAAATTGTTGGTAAGTCTCCATATTTCTTTTATGGAAATATCATGGATGTTACACATGATACCTTGGTTAGAATATCACAATTCCAATATTCAGTCATGCCAAAGTTTGTGAACTTGTAGTTCTTCTCAACGTCAACTCGAAAGAAAGGCTATATTTATAATCTTTCTACTAAAAATAGGATGCACATTATTCCAAAATCACCAATGACGATTGAAGACTTGATACCTCAAGCTAAAAGGTGGTGACCATTATGAAACACTAGGAATCTAATGGGGATTATGGAACTACTAAGCTATGTGAAAGACTCGAGGAAATATAAATTGATTCTCATGGAATGCATTCAAAGGAGCAACAAACTGACATCATTTATCATTGTAAAATGATGAATCTAATGCGGGCGAATAAAAAACTGGTTGTATCCATGAATCTAATGAATAGAATCACTAAATCTAGTTGAAGATCCTCTACATGGGATCAAAGTGGCACAATGGTAGCGAAATGGGCCATTGAAAAATGTAGATAGATTGACAAAGGTAGTTTATTTCTTAGCTATTCGATCTACTCACTGAGTAAATGAACTAAAGAAAGTGATACATTCTATAAATTGTGAGATATACCATTTGAGTATTAACTTAATTAAAATTTTGATAACAAAATTTTATTTAAGGGGGTAGGTTATAATACCCCGATATCTCACGAATGCAGACACGTCGATTTCTAAATATAAAATAAACTAATCAAGAAAATAAATAAAAGGTATTTACATAAATGTTATAAGTGCAAATTAATTAAAATAAATTAAATAATGACGGTTATTTGACCATTATAAATAAAAATAAAATAATATAACACTTGTGTGTATGTTAATAACAAACATATGAAAATTAATAAATCAAGAAATAAATGAATTAAAAATTATGTTTTATTTAAATATATACATAAACGAGGGTTTCCAAAAAAATAAGAATTGACTTGAGAAATAAATCAAGTATTTGGACCATTGAAATAAATAAATAAAAATAAAAATGATAAAAGCTTGCCAATTTGATTGAAGGAAAATATTGATTTTGGAATAGATTTTAGAATTGATTGAAAAAATTAAATAAATAAAAATCTGGGTTTTGATTTTAGAATCGATGGAAAAAAAAAAACAGAAAAATCTGGAAACACGAAGAAAAATCTGAAAGAAGAATGGAGAAGAAGCAAACCGCGATTTGGGGTTGGTGGTTAGAAGATGACGATCAAACAGAGAAGAGAAATGAAGAAGATGAACCATGGGTTTGGCATTGGGACGATCGAATAGAGAAGGATGATGATGAATTTGGGATTTTGTGTTATTTGGACGAACGAAGAATAAAACCAGTTGTTGCTGCTGGTTTGGGCGTAAAGATCATTTCAGATATGGATTTTCTGTTGTTGAGGATTGAAAAATAGGGGAGAAAGATAACGAAACGAGCCATTTTGGGTTTTGCAGATGCTAGTCATGATGAACGTGCTGCTATTGCTGGTTTGTGTTTGGGCAGACTGAAATGGAAAACGAAGAGCACAAACTGCGAGTTGAGTTGTGTTGCTGCAAGTCCGAAAAGAAGAAGGAAAATTGAAGCTGGTCGTGAATCAGTTGTGAGGAAGAAGAATACAGTTTGTGTGATTTCGAATTCATGGAGAAGAGGAAGAGAAACCAGAAACGTGATTTGGGGTTTGCATTTTGGAGTGAAATGAAGGTTGAAGAAGATGGGGTCTGATGTGGGACGAACGAAGAAGAAGAAGACCACGCAATTTAGATGGGTTGTGGGCGTTGCTGCCGCTAGTTTGAACGGAGAGAAGAATGATTGTAGTCGAGCGAGCTGTGCGAAGAAGATGAAATACAGCAGTGGGTTTCCTGATTTGGGTTTCTTACTCGTTGTTGGTTCTTCATTGAGAAGAAGAAGAAACTAAACGTGGTTGTGTGTTGCTACAATCTGTCTGTGAAAAATGAAGAAGATGAGTTGCTGCATTTTGGTTGCACAAAGGAGATGTGCTTACTACTGATGGTCCTGATGTGTGAGCTGGTGTTGTTCTGTTGCAGCTGGTGTATTCCTACGCGAAAGACAATCTAAAGACAATCTGCAAAAGGGGGTTTTCTTCGTTCGAAGAAGATGAAGGGAGGTATAATGTTTGTATTTTAGATTCTCAAAATTTGGATAGTTCGAAATTAATTATTTCTTTTGATTATAGATACAAAAATTGAAATTTAGAAATTTGAAGCCTTATTCAAATTTTTTAGAACTGTTATTTATGCTTGTAAATTTTTGGATGAATCTTTGAAATATGATATCGAAGTTCAAGGGTTTAAAGTTTTAGAGACTAAAAATTAAATTTTATTTAGAAGCTTAATGCAAATAATAAATATTAGAATTGTTTTATTCAAGTAGAAATTAATTATTTAAGAAAGAGTTTTAAGATGAAATTATTTTGTTTTAAAACTTAGAATTTAAGAAATCTATGATTGAGAAATATTATCTTGAAATTAATAATTTTTCATGAAATGAATAATTTATTTTAAAGAGTGGCTTAAAGATTTTTATATGATAAATTAGTAATTTGGAGCGTAGTTCAAATTTTAGATATAGAAATCTTATTTTAAGTAGAATGAGATTTATTAGACATGACTGAATTATTTTTGAAACTAAAAGTAGTATATCGAAGATACCGCGGGAAGGTTCGTAAATTCGAGATTAGAATTATTTTGAGATCTAACAAGAATAAGGATTTTGGGAAAGATTTTAATTTTAATAAAATAGATACTAGGGTCTACTAGTATCTAAGTGTAGAAATTTTTACCCATTATAGATAGGTTAATTGGAGCTTAAATATTTATTGTTATTAATGTTAATTGCAGATTAATAATTTTAGATCATTAGATCCTTGTGAGGTGGTGCAAGAGAGATCCAACATATCCAAGTGGGCAGTATTTCTTTGCTCACTCGTATTATTTAGATTTTAAATTCAAAATATGGTTGTTTGATAGTTTAGCACTTCTATATGTATGTCTCATCTTGATGGGCTTGATTGGATTGAATGACGTTATTTGATGTCGGATTAATCGCTATTTATGCATTTCATCTATTTCAGTGATTTCTATTGGTTCTATTTTATTTCGTGAGATTTAATTTGTGAATGTTATATTGTAATAACATGACTTGATTGATTGAAAACCTAAAAGAAGATAAATGACTTTAAGAACATCTATAACACCCGCCTCCCAAGTTTCGTCTTCCACGTCATATG
Source organism: Tinospora cordifolia (assembly GCA_030144865.1). NCBI lineage: Eukaryota > Viridiplantae > Streptophyta > Magnoliopsida > Ranunculales > Menispermaceae > Tinospora > Tinospora cordifolia. Next base: position 9,999 of record JAJIYU010018940.1, read on the forward strand.
ACGGTTCAATTCTCTTTGATAAAAAATCTTGGGATGTCCGGGAGATGGGCCTGTCCTATATTTTCTTCTTCTTAGACCCAAATGCATTAGGGTTCCTGTGTACATTAGTCTATGTACAAAATAACATCATTGTAAAGAAGATTCTTCATTTGTTCATTCAACAATTCCAAGTACAATATTCCATTACAGCGAAAAGTAAATTTAAAGCTGAAAATACATAATTCCACTTGGGTCGATGTATCCTACAATAAAATAAATAAAACCTTCTATGGAAAAATCTTCTCTCTGGCTGATTAATTTCCTGTTGTGAAAAATAAGGGGGTGAGCTACACAGCCCACTGAATCATTCCACCTATTTAATCCATTATTCCAACCAGACAATGCAAGCAGATCAAACACTTTTAGAGATTAATTCGATTCAACTAATATATTAATTCAGTCGTAATTTAGACCGAATGAGAATACCCTCTGTGCTCCAGATCTAAGGAGAGAGATCAATTTTGAAACTCAAAGCCATTTCCAGTGGGTTCATTTTTTAAACTCGTTCCATGTTGGTGTCAGTATTGACAGCCAGTTCCAATTCTACATGGAACACAGAAAGTTCCTCGTACCGGTACGTGGTTGGAATCTCATTTAATCTGACTTTTGTGTGCAAGAGCATGGTAGATAAATATTTCAACAAAAATTAAACATGTCACAGTATAACTTGATAAATCAACAAAACACAGATTTTTGAATTCTGATGTAGAAGATCGTACGAGACGCAACTACAGAGCATACTCTCTCAAACAGGAAAAAAAAGACTTTCGATTTCTGATGTAGAAGATCGTACAAGATGCAACTACAGAACATACTCTCTTGGTCATGCAATATGATAATTGAACGACATAAATGCAAAGAACAAGATTAAAAACATAAAAAAATATGAAGCTAACTAAACAAGCAAACATCATCTAAATCAAAATAATAAATTAAAAGAAAGGAAAGAAACTCACCTCGAGATCGCTTCCTAAATTATTTGTAGCACTTCGTGGCTACTACTTCGTGAACTATTTAGA
>JAJIYU010018941.1:0-10980 GCA_030144865.1 Tinospora cordifolia
AAGATTATTTATTTGATGATATAAAATTTTCTTCTCTGATTTCCTAAAAGGGAAATCATTTCTCTTAGCTTGTTGAAGATCATATCGGAACATCCTTAATTTCTACTCTCTTTTACAAGATTTTTAGAATTTAATTAACATATCTATTTTATATACAATGGAATCTTTCTATCTTATTTTTGCAACTTATCAATTTAGAAAAGAATGAAAATTTTTAGAAGAAACCAACCTAGCTTAGAAACATTTAAGAGTTGTTCAACTAGTTCTAAATATTACTATTTGATATTTGTGTCATAAAAGTATCTCTAGCAATCAACCTAGAATATCTCGTTTACATAGAAAGTCAACGGCTTGTGTGCTCGTAAATGCTCAGGCATCACTCAATGACGTGAAGATCTATCAGTCTACTTTTTAAAGTTCCTTGCAAATAAGCTTGAACATTCTTTTTTTTTTTTCATTAACATTTTTTGTGAGTGATCTTATCATCTTATAAAGAGTGAGGTTACACACTTGAAAGTAAATGTTCTAATTCAGCGCAGCATGATTGATGATCACTGGTAACTAATAAGATTACTAGACTCTGATAGTAGCCTTAGAGAGTAGACTTAGTGTGCAGGTTACTGTGTTAGTCTTGCCATAGTCATGCAAGAATTATCCATGTTTGATCATAATAACATCTTTTGCTCTAAGATAAGCTTAGGAAGTGTAGGTATCGGCAGGGCTGTGTAAGTAATTTATGTATCTCATCTTTTTTACTTTAATTTAAATTAATTAATGCTCCACTTTATTTCAATCATTTATTAATATTCAGGGTACACTAATGGACTATGACCTACAAATAAATTGAAATCTAGCATAATTTCATAATCATATGGGAAAAACTAAGAAAAAATTCTAGAACTATTTTTCAATATCAAATGGGAAAAGTGTTCAAAATATGTAAATAAAGCAGAAACATCAATGTTTGATTGTGCCACATAATAACAAGTGTGATAATAACGGTAGCCCTCTATCCATGTGCGTAGTTACTTCGCCTCTCACCAGTCATCGCCACCGTACCTTCCTCTCATACATCATACCGTATATATATAGAATTCCAAGAAAAAGAAATGGGCCAAACAGTCGTCCCTCCATTGTCTTGTCTTACTCACCGTTCAATTCAACCACTTCTTCGTCATCCATCAACTATTAATTAGTCTAATCCCCACATATATACACACTCTCACGAAGGAGAAGAAGAAGAAGAAGAAGAAGAAGAAGATAATGCCCAGTAACATAGGAAGAACCCTTCACCTTTGCTTCTTCTCAAAGCTCAACAGATCAAGGCCCATCAACAACAACAACGACCACAACACAAACATCAACCAATCTCCTTCTCCTCCACCTTCTCCTTCGTCTTCTAGTAGTAGTAGTATTACTACTACTGCTGCTACTGCTACTGCTACTGTCAAAGATCTCAGAAACTCATCAAGCCTAGTAGTTATGAAGAACTTCAACTCTCTCTATGACTTCACTACTAGTACACCCTCTCCATCTCCTACGACTTCCAATTCCCTCAGCAGCTCCACCACTGACTTCTTCTCCACCTCCTACTCCTCGGACAACTTCTCCGACGCTACCGACCCCACGACCATCGCTGCTTCTCTGCCTGATATCACCGCCGTCTTCTCCTCCCAACGCTTCTTCTTCTCCTTCCCCGGCCGCTCCAACTCCATCTTCGACTCCATTAATCACTCTTCCTCTTCTTCCTTGAGATCTTCTTCCATATCTAAGCTTGTCGTCGCCGGCGGCGTCCCCTTCCAGACCTACTCACCGGACCCGTTCTCGGACTTCCGACGATCGATGCAGGAGATGGTCGAAGCGAGGAACTTGCTCGACGTCAGAGCCAATTGGGACGGTTTGCATGAGTTGCTGTCATGTTACCTTGACTTGAACCCCAAGCACATACACAAGTTCATCATCGGCGCCTTCTCCGACCTACTGCTCAGTCTCCTGGCGACTACATCATCGGATCATACAAGGACATCGCCGGTGGCCGTAGCTTGCCCGGAACCCGACGCAGTCTCCATGTCCACCACCAATAATAGCAGATGTGAGATCTCACTCCAATTGGTCTAATTTTTTAGTTTTAGTTTTAGTTTTGTTTTCACTCGAGGAATTTCAGAGATGGCGGTGGTGGAGTTTTTTTTTTTTTTGATTTTACTATTTGACCTTTTTTGTCATTTTGTGATTCCTTGGGGTCTGTTTGTTTGGCAGTATGTATGTATGTATTAAGTGCTTATCTCACTGTGTTTCTTGCTGTATCTTGTTTCCATGCTTGTTTTTGGGGTTTTGTTAAGGATAAAAGCCAAACAGAAGGCAGATCCCTAAAGGGTAGGGAAGAAGAACAACTGCCCCAATATAAAATTTTTGTTGGGTAGTGTAAGTTAATAGCTAAACACTCTGCCCCATGTGTGTCTGGGCGTGTCTCTGGTGGGATTCCATTATTAGGGCCAGAAACTTCTCTCCTTTGGCTTTAGGTTGGAAAATGAAAACAAATGAATACTATTTTTTTTTTTTTTTCAAATATTCAGAGCTGTTTTATCTTTTATGGCATTAAATTGATGATAATGTTGCCATAGTTTTTTTTTTTATATAATAATATAAAGTAGTATTGAGATATGCAACTTAATATCATATTCCAAGGTTAATGACACCTTTGGTTAAAAAATATTTTCATTGAAATATTTCAAAAATATTTATCAGCACAAAATATAATGGTTAGAATTTTAGTTTAAACTGAAAATAAAAAATGTATAATTTTAGTACATTTTTAATTATATTAAATCCTTAATTTTAGTGCATAGATTGGATTAGAAATATTTTTAATGTTTATTATAAATAAAGGTTGAGTTAATTAAATTGAAATGTGAAGAAAAAAATAAATAAGTGTCGAGTTATAAAATGAGATATTATGAGTAATAAAGTGTGTAATAAAAATAAGTGTTTAAAGGATAATTTTCTTGTATATTATTATATTATTTTATATAATTTATTTCTTCCATCAGTAGTAGAAGACATTTACTGATCATCAAATTATGTTAAATTATTTGTGTGAATGTTTAATTTATTATTTAAATAATTCTACCCATATTAGTTAAATTGACTTACTACTATTGGAAACCTCAACATTAATTACAAATCAAATCATAGCTAAAAATAAAATTTCATGATTTAGATTATAAGTAACTGGGTCTAGTAAAAAATTTTTCACCACAACAAACAAATTTTGTAGTTAAATATATTACCTTGGTATAAATGTTTGGTCCCACTAAATTAATAATGTTAGGTTTATGTTTGCCAAAAATTCCCCATAAAATTTAATTTACTACCCACCTAATGAAAACTTAATGTCCCCAAAAATCATTTATCTTGGATCCCATATTGTGACAAATTAATGAAAGTAATAAATTAATGAGTGATCTTAGTGAATAAATACCAATTATTTGAAACCCAGCTACCAATGAATAATGAGAGGAATTAGACACCCACTGACCTTAGCAAAAATTAAAAAAAAATTGATGATTTTGGTTTGTATTCTTATACTTCTTGAGATTCATATCTCATGAATCCGTTTATATGTCAAAATCATTCAATTATGAGCTACTTATTAAAATTTGAGTACTATCAAAGACAAGATAACATATTTCCAATCATAGAAAAGCAGAATATAATTACAACCACTGCAAATAGTTGCAGCTACAATATTATTTTGTGAAGGAAACCAAGACTTTCAGTGGTAGAGACAAAATTCACCCAAATAAAATAGTAAGTTCTCATATATTTTTTTAACTTGTTTGTCTTGTCAAATCAAAAGAAGAAAATTTTCAAAAACAAGAAGTATTTGTAATTATAATTAAAAGCAGTAAAAAAAAAAAAATTGGTTTCAACCTCCGCCTTGAGCAAAAAGAGTATGTCATGCTAGTGTACTTTACATGATTTACTTCCTCGAATCGATGAGTACAATGAATGATTTATTTGACTAAAAATTAAGGGTCATAATTCATGTCATTGTGTCATAAGTAGATCATGTTGTAAACGGATTATATCACATATATTATAAACGGGTCATGTCGTAAATGGGTCGTGTCATAAACGTGGCATGTTGTAATCGTGTTTATAATATTGTACATATATATAACCTATTTAACTTTTTATAATTAATTTTTAAAATATTTTTATAAAAATATTAATAAATAAAAACAAATTATATTTTTAAAAAGAGTATATTTAAAAAATAATAAAATTTATAGTATAAGTAAATTAATAAATATATTAATTTTAAATTAATTTATTAATAATTTGTTTATTTACTTATCAATAATTATGTTAAACACGCTATTTTCAAATTTATTAGGTTAACTTATTTATGACTCTCATTTAGTTGTATCTAATTGTGTTTGACTCGTTTTTACTCAAATTTATTTATACTAAACACAAACTTATTAACTTCGTATCGTGTTCGTGTCTTATAATTGTATCATATTACAAGTTGCTACCCTTATTAAAAACCTTAATAACTTAAATATAAATTACGTAATTGTTATGAACACATTCTATTGTCGAGTTAAGGGCATCAAGTATATCAGTTGATGCCTGTTGAGATGGCGCTCAACGTTCTGCTTTTATTTTTTTTATTTTTTTATTTAAAAAAAATGTCTGACGTGGTATTTTGCCCATACGCTCGGTCTCACTAAACGTATGAGTATAAGAAATACCCTAATAGTTCGTTGTACAAGCCCCTCTTGCTAGTGCTTAAGTATGTCAAAAACAACAGAAATCTCATTCCTCTGCCTTACGTTGCTACTCATGGCACGGAAATGTGTAAAAACAAAATTTTAAAAAGTTATTCTGATGTATGACTACAAGCTTCTGAGCTTCACCTTACTTTAAAAACATAGGAAAAATTTTATAATCAACAGTGCCATACAATACATGCACTGCAAATCCCTCAAAAAATCTATGCTTCCAAGAATGATATGTATATGTTGATAATCACGCTAGACACAAAACATCTGATGTGACAAACAACAGTTCCTTAACAGGTTGTTTTCTTTTTCCTCTAAAAAAATGACTAACATAAGTATCTGGAGATCACATTCAAATCTTGTGCAGTGTTTAGAAAAAGACCCTCCTCGTTTGGACCCAAACCTGTCAACATGTTGGCTTCTGTGTCATTGTCATTTCCAAAAATTCAAGTTAGGTTTTTTTTTTTTCACACTAATTTCACCACAACAGACTTCTGGGGCTGTTGGGGTACCCTACAAATTTTTATGTAGCACCAGAAGGACATATCTTTTTTTTTTTTTTTTTTTTTTTTTTTTTTTTTTTTTTTTTTTTTTTTTTTTTTTTTTTTTTTTTAAGTTTCCCTTAACTCTCATGTAATGTAATAATATCTAACCCATCCAATCCTTCTCTGGTTGTTTCTACAGTGGTTTTGACTGTTAACTCTCATCAGACATCAGCTACAGCTTTTATTGAGATTCCAAAGGCTACTAGGGTCAATGGAGTCCTTGCTGTTTAACAGTATACAACCCTTAGATTTACAGAACTATCTTCATTTTACAGAAGATTTAAATTCAATCATATGGATTTCTATCATTAACACAGAGATCATCACATCTATGAACAAGGCCAAATCTTTTTTGAGTTTTTAAGATTGAAAAATTACCCAATTGATATGCAGGCATCCATAACTTAGTGGAGGTGAGTTAGCAGTTTTACAAGCAAAGGAACTCTAAAAGCACATACGTATCAAACACTCCTAAAGACCTAAGGAACATAGTTTCCAGTAGTGAAGAATTGGGAAAGAAAAAGTTTCCAGTAGTGATACTTCATTGCTAGACTTTCCTCATCAAGAGGAACAACTTCTGATCTAACTCAAAGTTTGCAGCATTCGAAGGGTCGCCCTTCAACATCATTAGAAGACCACCAAATGAAGCATAAATCTCCCTGAACAAAAAACAAGAAATATCTATTGGCGTAAGGTAACGTCTCAGAGATTAAGTGAAAAGAAAGTGCACAAACTAAAACAAGCATGCATACACTTTGACATTAATCCCTGAACCTTCCTCCGATAATTTGTACAGCTTCCCATGCATAACGTACTCAAATTTATCTGCCAGTGATTTCCTCTGGCCCTGAATAATTTCCATAGCACATTTAGGTCATTCAATGATAGGATTTTGTTACACGAAATTGCAATTCTGCAAATTACAGTAGATAAAATTCAGAAAGAAATTTAATTTACCTGGGTATAGTACCCCGTGTCCGGAGTTCCGTCCAAACTTAGTGTTGGAGCTAGCACCATGGTGAACTTTTCACCAACGTGAAGTGGATATATCTCTGTGTTTACGTCCAACTGCATGTACATATCAAATTGCTCGCTCCGAGCTTCAATGCGGGTAACTAAAGAGAGAGAGATATACAAGTCTTTAGCTCAAACAATTTAAATAGCCAGTCATTACATATAATTTTAAAATGCTGCATTCTGGTTTTATGCACATTAACCAAGGAGGAGAATTTTGCAATATAGCCCAACCTCCTCAAGTGCCTAGGCGGTGATCAAGTCGCTCAAGGGGGGTGTTTGTAAATTTTCTTTTTTCTTTTTTTTTACAAGGACTTAACTTATTTTAAATCCTAAATTAATAAAAATAAATAATATATTATTTATTTTACACACACATATATGTGGAGTGAGGGACCATAAATAAATAAATAGCTTTAAGGACCTCCATATAATTATTTTATAGTTTGCCTTAAACCCGTCAAGACCTCGCCTAGGCCCCACCTCACGTTATAAGGGCTCAATGCCAAAGTATGTCTTTTCGCCTTGACAACGCTGAAATATATTATATAATAGAGCAACATAATGGGCTCCATAGACAAGCATATTATTAAGGCTAGGCTGTTGGCCCTTGTTTAAGGATTATTTGAATAATAAATTTTCTAATGGACAAGACTCTTTTTCAACTGGTTGGACATTTTTTACAATTAGCTTCCATCACAAACTTAAGCCTTGTTGCAGCCGCCTACTCTGTTAACAAAATATCAATAGAATTACTGCAAAAGCACCATGGGGAGCAACAAAAGTCTACAAACTACCTAATTAACACCAACGAGTAAAATCTCCTTTAACCATTTTGTCCAATCTATGTCTCTCCTCTATATAAGTTCAAATGTTCAATATCCTAAAAGTCGTGCAAAACCAAACATTGGTACCAGATTAAGAAATATTAATAGATACACTTAGTTTCTTTTCTTTTATCTTCTTGCTTGAATTGATCACACTGAATGTTGCACAAAACTGTTAAGAAGAGAAAGGAAAAGTACAATGATGCAAGACCAAGAATACTCAATAATGCTTCTGATAAGCAAATCAAAATCCAGCTGAAAAAAGTTGAATCATATCACCTTACCTTTATCAAACTTTTTACCATCAGGATCTAACCGGGTCAAAGTAAAAATATCTTCAAAAAGAATCTCAACCATTCTTCTCAATCAACACTCACCTACAAACACAAACTAAAGTTACACGTGAATTTTTTTGAAATATACATAAGTAACGAAAGGTAAATATGAGACAACTATTTCCATCAAATATTTTTGCGGTTCAACTTTGAATGTTTAAGCAAAACCTTTATCTACCATACCATTATAGAAATCAAGACCAAGTCTACCAAGCAAGAAACTTCAATTGTCTTCACCTTTGGGACTATAATCTAGCTCCCTCAGTAATGTCTGGGCCTTAACTCTTGATACCATTTTAAAATTTTTGAAGTTTACAAATCTTGAAGGAAGAACATAGATAAGGGATATGTCAAATAAACTCCTAATGCACAAACAAGAAAGGGGAACATATTTAAATTCTGAATACAATGCAAAATACAAACACAAAACACAATTCATCTCCAAGCATCATTGCTTGGTTCACATAATTCTACGTTAGAACTTGCAAATAGGAAAAATGCAGCAGAAATAGAAAAAGAAATTGGGAAATTTGTACCCATTTTTATCACTAACACAAAGAAATCTCAAGCTCACAATACACAGAGGCCTCATATGAAACAAATTCTACAAAATACATTTTTGAAAACATTTTCTTAAAAAGGCACCTTTAGAGAAACCTAAACTCAGGCATCAGCTTCGAGAAAAAAAAAAAAAAGAAAAAGAAAAATTGTTTTTCCGCATTCGGCAAAAAGCAGATATAGCCAAATGCCTCCAACATTTCTTTTGATCCAAAAGAACTTCGCAAAAACTGTACCAAACAGGATGTATGGCTACTATACTTGTTAAGAAATAAAAAAGCCCAAATGTTGTGTGCAATTATGCCAATGCCCATTATTGGAAAAGCACAGCATCCAAATGTTTTTCTTTGATAGTTTCGAACTCAGCAAAACTAAAGAGAAAGAAAGAGGGCTTGAAATATAAATAAAACACAACTTGAGAATCAGCTCCAAGGAGGGGAAAATGGAAATGTTTCAAACATATGCTTAATAATATTCTAAGTTATAAGTCCTTAAATTGAAGAAATACTTTTTTTAAAGGAAAAGATATGAACAAATGAAGATTAAAAGTAACAATAAGTGTCCATGGTTTAATTTGGGACGATTTAAAGTCCAAATTGAAAGTGATGACATTGGCATTTTATTAATCCAAACAAATGAACTCAACAAAAATGGCTTTTGTTTGTTAAGCCTGCAGTCAGCAACATGCAAGAATTACGGCAAATATTGTCTGTCAAACCCGTAAAAGCAACTCGTCATTGACCATAGAATAATAAACTAGAACAATCCCATTAAATTAACTTCCAGACAGACATCCAACAATCTTTTCGCTCACACGAGCCAAAAACTTGAAAAATATCGAAATTTCTGATCTGAAACCTCCGCATAAATCCAACATCCCGGAAATTTGTACTCAGAGATGAATGTTTATACCTTAAAATCAAAACCTTCAGATAAACTCTATGTTTTAGAGATTTTTAGAGGTGAACTATTGCTTACAAGAAGAGGGCATTTGAGAAGTGTTAAATCCAAGCGAGCAAGCACATAAGCAGATGTAGATGTTCATGTGGTCTAAGAAAGGATTGAAAAAGGGAAAGATGATTGAAAGAATTAGGCCGTGAGTAAATGCACATTTACCCCTTCCCAAGAATTCTTTTATTAATATTATTTTTGGAAAAATGCTATTGACATTGTAACAAATATAGAAAAATGATATATAACTGTTGACACCATTTGAAGAACATAGTTTGCAAATTTCAATCTCTATGGCATCTTTCTGATTAAGGTATGTTTTTTTCATGAAACTTGATGCAATTGAGCACAAATTTGCATCATATGCTTCTCTTTGTTTTTTGTGATTGAACACAACGATCTGCGGTCATGGATAATAATTGGCTTTGACATAGGCTTGGATTATTGGCAAGTTCTTGGGCTTTGCTTTGTGTTGAGGAAAGGGAATACCTCATTCAAGGTGGTTATTGGATAAGAGTGAGTGCTTGTTGTGAATCATTGTTTTGGTTGGGTGGATGTTTGCAGTGTGCTCTTCTTGTTATTTCTTTCAAAGGGGATGCTTGTCTGTGTATTGCTCATACACAGGCTCACTTTTAAAAATTTGTGTACGTTATATATTAAAAAAAAATACAACATCATATCTATTGTAAAAAAATATGAGGATAAGTGAGCGCAATGTGGCTATCTTCTGCCACATAAAATCAATTGGCAACTGGGGACATCTCAAAGCAATTGATCTTTGAGGGTCAACAACAACTCTTAGGAATCCAGTTTCAAAATTTTGGGCATATTAGAGGAATCTGAAAAAAACTATTCATTGAGAAAAACAAAGAAAATAAAATTAGTAAAATGAACAATTTTCAGACGGGAAAACAATTAAAAAAGCATTCTTTTAATATAGACAGAAATTCTTTAGGATGTAGAAAAAATTCAGAAATATGGAAAGAACAAAAAAATTAACAAAAATCTTTCACAACTCATAGAAAGAATTAAGTACAGCGGTTTAGCAACTCCAATAAAATTGGAGAATTGCCCATTATGGTAGTTCTATACAGATTCTTAGCTTTCATGAATTTACCTGCAAATTTGTAAAAGAAGTTCAAGTCTTTATCCTCGCTCTCTCCATCATATACGCATTGTAATCATGCTTATGCAATTTCAAGAAATTTTAGAACTGAAAAAGTTATTATGCAATGGATAGCCTTTAAATTAAATTTCTGAGTTCAATGTAAAACTTTGCTTCTAAGTTCTTTGTCATATTTTGAGATTCAGCAAAACACCTGATTGAATGATTTGAGGCTAAGTGCACTAAAATTTCCTTGCATTTACCTTAAAACTGAAAATTACAATTACAAATTAAAAAAAAAAAAAAGAAGGCAAAACAATCAACCATTAAACAACTACCAACTAAATAAACCATAACCTACTTAAAAAAACATTTAAAAAAAAAATGATTGAACGATTGAGTCTCGAAGCGCTGTAAGACAAGTAAAAAATATTGAAATCTTCTCTGAAATATTTTGACAAACAGGTGGTTTTCAAAATATAAGTGCAGAAGAGTGTCATACGATTTAAAAACATAAACTTAAACAATAATTTTTTTTTTTTAAGCAAAAGAAATTTGCTAGAAACTGGAACAAGAACTGGAGATTACTGCAAAAATCAAATGAATTGTAAAGTATCAAACTAAAACCAACTTAATCCACCAAAACCCTCGGAAAAACAGCAATCGAACACGAATTACACAGGAGTCGATAGCAGAAAATATGATGAAAGACTAACTCACGAGGATTTGGGCGGGGGATGGGATTGATCGAAGTGGTGCGTCTGTTAAGACAACGGCGGCTTTGGACGGCGCTCTTGGAGTCGCTAGCGTCGTTGAAAACAAGCTACCGAGCTCTCTTTCTTTTTTCTTCTTTTTTTT
>JAJIYU010018942.1:0-10981 GCA_030144865.1 Tinospora cordifolia
GACATGCCAAATTTTTCATTCATCAATTCTGTGTAATATTCTAAGTAAAATTTCTATAAAATTTCTGAGATGTTACAAAATTCTTCTCTTTATGGACTTGAAGAAAGTAATTCCCAAAGCTTTTGTGTGAAGAAATTTATTCCTCCATATCATGCCTTATAATATTATTTTTTGACATTGTTTTGTCACATTATGCTATAGAATAATCACAAAAAAATATAGAAATTGATCATCATGGAAAAAAAATCAGCACTTATAACATTTAGGACTAAGGCATCGTCCTCAAGGTTACAGTTTCTTGTTCTGAGCTCTATAGAAAGAAGTGCAAACCCTCTAGCACAATGAAGTCTACACCACCAATGCCATTGTCAAAGCCTTTTGTTTAGCACCTCAAAATAAAATTTATACACCTGGACAATAAAGCTAAACAACCACAAAATCATTGAATAATTAAGTGGCAACATTTTCATAGATTGCATGTAGCCATGGGTTATGATGGTAATGATGAGGATAAAATAGAAAGTGCATGTCTTTATGAAACTGAAAGCTAATAAGACACTTGTAACTTGATAAAGTGAAAGTTGACTTCTGTTATTTTGGCTTTTGTATGGATGTTGGATGTGGGTGTGATTTTAAAAGTTATATATGTTCATCCTCAAATTATACAACATAATTATTTGGCTGAAAAGTGTCCAAGGATATGGATTCATGTATTCAGACAAGGCTATGTTCATTATTAGTCTTGTTATCTTTCTTCTTCTTCTTCTTCTTGGAGAAAAACTACTCAAGAGTGTTAGGAAAAAATGAAGTGTTTGATACATGGACCATACTCATGTTGGTACGATCAAATTGACACATTTACATCAAGTTTTAGTTATAAAGAAGTTGACCATGGTAATACGGGTTGAGCACAGATTATATATATATATTAGAAGGGGATGACTTGACTCTAGATTAAAAAAACAAGATTGTTAGCCAATCACTGATCGATAGGATATGGTCTTTTCATTTTTTTTTCTTATGGGGTCAAAATCTAGACATGGTAGATGCTAATTAAAAAGAAATTAAAAAAAAAGAGATATTAGCATCATGGAGTGTAAGAACTTGGCATGGACCTATTTTGGTATTTTGTTTGAGAACATTACTGAAATGTTATTTTTGACTACTAGCTTTTTATGTACACATGAAGTTACATGTGTTCTTATACATATATTTTAAGCTGAGATGAATAAACAACTAATGTGTTAAGAAAGTACGTATGATTTGAGTGTTTGGGCATAAAATTAGGTTCAGTAGCAAATCTAATTGAGTCTGCAGATTGAGCATGTCTAGGCATGCTATTCAGTTCCAATAATTGTTTTATGCATTAGCATCCTAATTGCATATCAACTTTTAGGATTTGTTCGAAAATTCTTATCTTTAAGATAGGTGAATGTAGAAAAAAAATGAAGAAGAGAAGGAACTACAGTCTAGAAGGAAGAGAAATAAAGTACAATATGTAAAATGAACAAGAGGACTATGTTTCTTAATGTTGGATTTAATGTGAAAGCAATGTGTTGATTAGAATTATTGATTTGCTTTTGTATGCTCATGGTAGATGATTTACCAAGTAAGAACAACGTTGTAACACGTGGAGACCATATAATTTGTGAAATTCTTTATGTGGGGAATTTATTTTAAGTGCTCATTTCTTTTTTCTTTTAAACTGTCCATTCATTCGTAGTCATAGAAACTCTACTTCGTCTCTTCAAGAAAGATAGTACTCTAATTTTAATATATTATTTGCTTATTTTTGTAGGTCATGCACACATTTATGAAGCTCTTGGTGTACCCCTTCACATCTTTTTTACAATGACTTGGACATGAGTATTTCAACATTATTTCATCACACTATAATTTTGTGTAGGTGTCAAAATACAAGATATGATTTTTCAATGTGATCTCATGCAATTACTAGCACCCAAATGTATTGGGACATGGATTTAAGTATAATAGGGTGTCTGTGTTTGTTTGTGAGAACAAGAATGGATTTGTATGAAAGAAAGGGAAGAAATATACAACACTTTATTGAGTAGAATTGAGAAGACTATGCAATGATAATATGGATAACTACTTATGTCAAACGTAATTTGCATTGTTATAGAGCAAACTGAGGGAAGTAGATTTTTAGTAGAGTTAAGTGAAGAATTGGCTTGTATTACCTTATTAAATTTAGATGTTTCATACCATTTAGAGCTTTCAACATGTTAAAAGAAACTATGGTGTCACATACTTGATTGGAGCTAAACTTTTGATTATATCTTCGTATAATTTGTACATTGTCTTTTTTTTGTCTAAATGATAGGAATATGGTCATTGGCTGCCATTTAACCTCTCTTATATGTATATGTTTAGATGGAACCACAAATTTTGCACATGGATATCCTAGTTTTGCAGTATCAGTAGGAGTTCTTTTCCAAGGAAAGCCAACAGCTACATAGTGCTATATTCGTTGTTCTAGCAATTCTATTCATTCAAAATAGTTTATATATAAAATTCTTTCGTGCCATAAATGTGACATTTATGGCATCTTTGTTCATAAATGTATTCACAAATGTATTCGTAAATGTATTCAAACATAAATGTATTCACAAAATCCCTTTGAGCGCGAAGAATTTATATTCTACCAAATCGGCTAGATTGGTTATTGCATCTTTGTTCATTGTCCAATTAATTCCTAAATAGTAAAAATAAGTCTATTTTTAGTGCTTTCACTTTTTTTCCTTCATCTTCAAGGTTTTTGCTTTTGGTTGTGTTTTCACTTTGTTGTACATTCCCAAAAAATAATGTTAAAGATACAAGTGAAAAATAAGATTAAATATGTACCCTGTATTTACAAAATTTTCTCATTAAATATGAATTTAAAAGCTAATATTGCCTGCATCAGAATTTTCTAGTTGGAAAAAGGGTAGCAACAACCACTGGAAGATTGTTTCATCTCCGTTATGCCAAATTGAATCAATCAAATCCAGAACCGGTGATAAGCAACTGTCCTAACAGTATTAAATAGACAGTAATAATACAGAAGAACTAATTACAAACTATCATTCATGCAATAAAGTTGAGCAAAAATGGTTAAAGAGAAAATTAAGTGGCATTGGAAGCATCTAAAATATTCCTAATAAGTTCTAGCAATTTAGAGGTAAGGTAAAAATAACCATAGGTCTTAAATTAAGTTGTTCCAATTTAAGAATAATCCCATTTGTAAAAAACTTTCAATTTATAGTTGTTTCTTGCACTATATGTGGATTAGTTTAGCTTCTTCGTTAAAATGTTTCTCTTTTAAATGTTCATCTTAATTTATCTTAACTAAACATAGAGAATTGTTTTATTCCCTTTACTCTCAGAAGCTTTTCACAGTACCGTTATTTTCAATCTGTATATCTATTATATATTTGATAAAGATTAAGTAATTTTACCATCTTTTAGGAGGATAATGGAAACTTGATTAGAAATAATTTCTTAATAAGATTACTGTCTATTTCAAATAACTATTCTTTTTATTATTTAAATCAGAACTTAAAACTTATTGAAATAGCTAACTATACCGTTAATTGTTTTTTATCTCTTTTAAATGATATCAGACTGCTCCAATTGTGGCAAAGATATATATATATAAGAAAGAACAAGCAAACATCCTTTTATTTAAAACAATAAAAAAGTCAAGACAACCCTGAACATACTGATGTTTTTTCACCACCTTTTGTAGGCCATAACTAGATCGTCAATTCTTGGCACTTTTAAATAGATCGAGCAAAATTGTTAGTGTGAAAATCCAATTTACACTGAAGACGTCTTTTCAAAAGACGCCTCCATACATGGACATGACAAAAACTCAAATCCGTTAGGTGGATGCATACGTGGCAATGCACTATTGAAAGTCGAGTAGATTGTGTATAACTTTTACCAGTTGGGTATTTTAAAATTTATTTATTTATTTTGCATTATTTGAAAAAAAGTCGCAGTTTAAGTAGACCAAATCGTTTGATGTAAGTGTGGATGTTACTTGTTTCATGTACATCTTTCACAAAAACATTTATATTTGAATATATGTATTTTATCAGGTTTTGTCCTACGAATTTATTACCCTTTTCAAAATAATTCTTTAAGTATTTATGTTTATCGATGCATTTTATAATCTTTACTAGATATTAATTTATTAATTTATTCCTTTACATGAAATACATATTTCCCAATCTACAACTAATGATGAAGTTATTATACATATTTTTCATTAAACGTATGTTTTCTAAATTTTATCTAATCAAAAGAATATTTAATAATCAATTTATACATCTTTATGAGATTTTAATTCTTAATATTTGGTATTTTTAATACTATTTTGTATATATTTTCTTCTTGTAAAAAGTTTATCCTTTTTATTTGGCCAATCAATTGTACTCTAAGTATGCCATATTTTTATTTGTTAGCACATAAGTAAGTTGTACGTTAGTTAACTAATCCATTAAATTTGAAAATGTGTTAATTTAAATTTCAAGTGAATACATTGGACAAGCTTTGTTTATTCCACTGTTTTTATGTCTTAGCCTTCCAAATGTGATACCTTAAATTTTAGTGTTGAGTTGGCACGTTTCTTGAAAATGTTTATGTTGAAGATTCAAGTATGTTCCTTTTGTTATATCACTTGAAGTGTTTGCTTCATCTCTTACGGTTACTTTTGCTGTCATATCTTCAAAAGTAAATCTTCCATCGCTTGATGTTCCTCCAATAATTACAACTATTGAAGCAATAGATGAGTTTGATCTTTTTGTTGAGTTATACGAGTTGTCTTTGATTAATAATGTGTCGCTCATAAAAATTTGGGTGATCGAAATATATATGTTGCTTCCCAAATTAATCTAGTTGTCGATGATGGAGACTTTGAAGCTCTCGCATTATCTTTCATGGTTGTGGTGTTTCTTAATGTTGATTGAAGTATGGCATTTCTTAATGTTGATTGACATGATAATTCAATTGATGCTCCTATTTCTTATTTGTCTCTTGCTCTACCTTGTAAGTCTTCTTTATCAAAAAGGAAGTCCAAGCATCCACTTTAAGTGTAAAGCTTGTGTCATTGTTAGCAAAAACTGCAAGATTCTTATGGCTTTGGATGTCAATGCCACTACATACAAGGGAGCATTATGTTCCCATCAAGATAAAAGAGAAACCAAAAAGAATCCAATTTAGGGTTTGAGCAATTGTGTTCACTTGCAAATGGATTGCACTTTTTTCAAAACAAAATGGCTAATGTGAATCAAAGTTTGGTCGCATTTAAAAGGTTGGTGGTAAAAATTAATTACTTAACAATGGTAAGTAAAACAAGAACTTTTGCAAAATAGCAGCAAACCACTAGGGTTTTCTTTAAATTGCAAAGTGGACTGAGTTGATGGAACAAAATCCTTTGGATCAATTTGGATTTGGGTTGAATAACTTTTTTGTTAAATTAGGTTCCAAAACTATGAACCTGACTGTTTGAGTTGTGTTATAGATTTAACTCATAAAAACTTCAATAAACCTATGTGAATCAATCAAGCTTGTTGTAAGTTTATATTTGAATTAACTTAAGGTTTAATCTCAAGAAACATGAGAATGAAAAAAGCAAAGTTATTATCATTCAAAAATTAAAGCTTAATCTAAACAAATTCATTGTAAGTCTAGAATGATAATCATAGATGAAATACACGAAGAAAAATAATGCAAAACAACTTTTACTTAAGACAATTTAATTTGAAATTGTGAAAGATATAAACTTTAGCAAAAAAGCTAACTAATAACTAAAAGTGGATTTAACTTTTCATTGCCAAATATGAGAATGATGGTTAACTCCACTGGCCAAACTAGACTATTTGGATTTTACTGAATTAGGAGAAAAATTGAATTAGATTAGGTTTTAAACTTACCATCTCTAACAGTTTGGGTTTGGTCTTAAAAAAATCTTTTTCACCTTTTGTCAACAAAACACTAAAAATAAGAGTTTTCTTTAAAAAATTGCTATTTTCTTAAAAGAAAATTTATTATTATTAATTTTTTTTACAAATTAAACAAACTTTCAAAAGATTGCATTCATGGGGCTAGAATAGGCAATGAAATGGTTTGGTACTTTGATCAAGCTTTGAGTTAACAATTTTCTACCCCAAAAAGTAAATAGTTCTTGCTCGCATCCATTAAACCATGCTTGCATCTCCTAAATTTTCCAAATTTTGGACCTAAGTAATAAAGTTTAGGACAGTCTCAGCCATTACAACTGCATCAAACAAATACCTCAACTACTCTTTTGCCTCACATTAATCATTTTTTATGGTATTAATAACATAGATTTTACAATGACCACATGCAAGGACCTCTTGCAAACGTTAAGGGTAGCTCAATTGGCATTGTAATCCAATAAGTTATTTTTAAGCCTTGACTAGCTAAGTTATAGTTAAACTTTTTCCACTCAAAAGCAAACTGAAGTAAAAATATTAATTCATTCAACCTTTGAACAATACAAGTGTTGTTGAAAAGTATTGCAGTAGAATTGTTACATAAGAGTTACAAACATAGTAGGCCGGTATATAAAATGACCTACTGTACAGAACAAAAGTATGATAAGAAAATAAAAACATAGAGAAAGCTTAAACAAGACTTATAGATTATAGAGTCACTAAAACAGTTAGTTAACGATCTGTAAAGTTATATGCAGCAAGGGAATAAAAAGATATTGCAAAAGGGAAACAACACAAGGAGATGTTCACGTAGTTTGACCAATAAGCCTTCGTCTATGGGGCCTCACCCAGATAAAGAGTGTCACTCTGAAAAAGCCGTACAACTATTGCAATTGGACTAACACGATGACCACAACATCGATGCCACACTTTGTAATACTTACAGTTGGTTCAATATTCTACAACAACACCCTATGCACACAAAACACAAACTTTACAAACACACAAGTTGTAGAGAGTATCACTCATTCAATTACTCAATGAGACAAGAATAAATAAAGTATAGCTTTCAACACTCAATATGATGATTCTCATATGTATAAATAATGTTTTCTTTGTAGCTCCGAGTGATGGTTGAAAGCTTCATACGACTCTATATATATAGACTTAAGAACAGAGCAAATCTTTGACAAATAGAAGTTTTTGGGTTCACTGTCTGATCCACTGTGACACGCACTGTTAAGACAGATGGACCTACAGATTCCCATAAATCTTCTTCTTTCCAAAACATAGCAGGAATGTTCTCTAACGTTCCTTTTTCTCTGAATGTGAGCAGACTAAAAACTTTACTGAATGGAATGAATAATCACTTAACTTTTAAAATCAAATCCTCGTGATTTTGGCATTCCTTCCTTGAGGAACACTTGTAGATTTTCAATAAGTATATTTCGAGAAATGATTTTATTCTTAGCACATAATATTGAATTAAACATTGATTGTAGAAAATTGCCTAATGAAATGTTTTGAAAACATTCTATAAAGTTCAAACGACCTTTTTGAAAATGATCTTTTTTCCAAAAAAAAAAAAACAGGAACAAGAATATGCAGTGGATACCAAACTAGAAATGTACCAAAAGAAATATTTCATAGAAACCAAAAACTTATCCAACGATTATTAGAGAATATGCATTATTTCTATTTCTACATAGCTAGATTCTAATAACAGTAGCTAACAGTATTTAGTTTCTAAATAGATCCAATGTGTAGTATTCCATAGCAAGATGCAATATTCTATTTTCTAAAATTAATAGTAGCAGAATTTTCATATCCAAAATTCTGGAAAAATTTGAGCAAAGATGATTTGAGAGCAAACTAACATTTGAATTAGAAACTGCGAATGACAATCTTTTAAAAACATTCATTTTTTTTTAGAAAATTAGCAAAACAATATCTAAAATAACAATGATGTCTAATATTCTAGAAGTTTTGAGCACATATGAATTTAGAGCAAAACTAATATATGATTTAGAATCTATCAGAAGAAGATTTTTAGAAACATTCCAAGCAAGTCTAAAACATTACATTGCAGGAATTCCTTTTTTTTTTTTTTTTAATCTAGTAAAATATATATGGAATGCGACAGATGCTTAGATTTCAAATAAGAAATTATGCCCAATATTCTCAAAACTTCTAAGCATAGCAGTTTTGAGATCAAATTAGTATTCAATTCAAAAATTGTTGTAGAAAGAATTTTGAAATCACTTTAAATTGATAAGTGTTGCTCATCTTACAAGCGTACAGGTTCTCATTAGTATTATCTGGTGAGATCGGATATCGTTATCAGGGAAAAATGGGTTTAATAAAATACCTTAAATCCCAATTTAGTGCTGGTTTTCATTTTATCAAGGCTATAATTGAAATGAGTGTATCAATCTTTGAATAAAAATCTATTCTATTGAAAGTGATTAAACTTTGCTTTAGAAAACTTTATAAAATGGTTGTCTAGGATAGTTAATGTCGTTGTATAACCTGTGATTCTCATTTTAGATCATGAAATGTCTACACTATGAGTTCTGGCACCTATAATTAAAACTCTCTCCTCAGGTGCTTCAATATCTATTAGAGTTGTCTTATAATGCCCTCTCGCAAGGTACTTAATCAACAACCTAATGTTGTATAATCAAAAGTCCCATGTAACTCCCCAGATAAGATAACAACCCTCCAGTCAATCAAGTATTCTAAGTCTATACTGTGATAACCACTCATTAGACTTCTCTCCCAAGTTAGTCTAATGCCTTGAGCTCATCATGTCTATGGGTAGTAAACACAAAGCATTAAGCATACACAACATAGAATAATGTTTCTAAATCAATAACATCACAAGAGATCCAGTTTACACATTGGTCATCACATCCCAGACAAGGAAAGCTAATTAGCTTGACATGAAAGTAACAGAAAACATGAAACAATGAGGAAGAAATTTAATCATACTCAAAACTTGGTAAAAATCTTCAATACCTTCTTGAAACACTGGTTTTTGCCTCTCTTAGCCGTCACAAGTGAGTTTTTTCGAATTAGGTATGTTTTAGCTCTAATCACATCTCCTATTTATAGTCCCACACTAAAAAAACCCTAAAAATATGAGAAACCTGACAATTAATCATGTGACCGCGGTTAGTATTGTTCTCCAATGAAAACATGGATTCCCTCATTCTGTGCATTGCGGTCCACTGTTTCTGTCCATGATCAACATTCTGATTAGCGCGATCACTCATTGACCGATTGCGATCACCAGTGAATTGTGACATTGTTATGTTTTTCCTTCGCTTACCTCGATTGTCGGTTATTCGACCGCGATCATTTGATTCTTTCTTCATGGTTTCCTCTTCTTTTTTCCTTTATGTGATGCAATTTCTCCTTTGGCTTCACCCTGAACCTGCAATACACTAGATTTCCTTCCCCAGACATCATTTTCTCATAGAAAAACTTTAAAACTTGAAAATAATGCTTATAATGCAATAAAACAATGCAAGCCCCTAACCTACATGCTTATGCTACTTATTATCAAAAACCTCACCTAATTATCCTTTTATTTCTTATAAAATGCAATAAATCACCTATACTAATGTTAACCTACTGTGCAACTAACAAATACCCCCAAACTTAGATTGTTGTTCGTCCTCGAACAACAACTTTACTTTAAGGAGCTTACCCATGCCATAAAAATGCATTTATATTTTTCTTTCACTCATCAGTATGACCTCTATCTTCCATTCTTACAGTATGATTCATTAACACATCCCTAAGGTCATTCAGGTTGTCTAGATTTTCAGCTCATCAACCATTCTTCTTTAACTTCACCCTCTCATCTGCCAATATCTCCGTCATCCTAGACTTGTAGGTGATTTGCAAGCACCATCCCACTCACATATATCCTTTTCTAATACCAAGGTACACAGACCCACTCAATTCTCTCCTCTATCTATCTTCTACTTAGTTCAAACTATAATCAAGATCAAAAGTCTTTTCTTTAGGTTGTTACATGGTCTAGTTTAAAGTACAAGTGTACTAGGAATTTAAATTTGACTCCAGTGAACACTCCTAGCAATAATGCCAACCTAATTTTTTTGATTTTCTTTGTATAGCTTGATCATTTCTATTCAATCCTTTGTTTTTCTTCATTCTCACAACCTTATCTTCATGACTCCCCCAAACTTATTTCATCCTGAGCACTCCAACTTGTACTCCCATGTATACTCATATAAAGGTAGAAAGTTTGGCTATCATTGACAATATGGAAGTACTAAATACTTATAACTTTTCTTTTTCTTTTTTTTTTTAATTTTTTTATAGAATAGTGTAAAGAACTGAAACAAAAATTAAAAATACATATATTAACATCCCCTCCTTCTTTCACATCATCAGAATAGGCAGTATTAAAACTATGAATGTACACAATTAGGTTCATCTGAGATATTCACAAAACGATCGAATGTTTATACATACATTTAGGCTCAAAACAAGAAGATAGGCTATAAGGCTCAAAACTGACAACAAGGGATTATAAATGCTAGGGCTGGCCTTTAGGTTAAGACTCAAACAATGGTGGCATACTTTATTTCCTTCTTAAAGTCATTCCTAAGCAGTGTTCAAGACAAATTTGATCATTTTAAGGGTCTGAGGGAAGTTCTATCCATTTGTGGTTGGTTTCTACTCCTCACGTTCTCAACCTTGGATTCTCAATCTACCTAAGACTTAAGGGGTCTATTAAAGTCAAATTTTCGACAAACCAAACACACGGACTAGTTGAAGAAACCCTAGATCTTTGCTTCACCATACAATAGGAATTTTACAATTTCATTGGTCAATCAGTGAAAATAAACACACAATTATATATATATTATTCATATTATTATTATTATTATTATTATTTTATGTATGGCATGGACAATCAAACGAAATGCTTTCCTAATTGACCTCCTAAATGCTTATAAAATATGCAAAACAAATGATTTAAG
>JAJIYU010018943.1:0-10979 GCA_030144865.1 Tinospora cordifolia
TATGATAAAACATACATCACAACTAGGATCATGGGTGAACTTTTCGTATTGATGCAAAATTAGTGCAGAGTATTGGTACATGAGGTATATCCTAAGTGCAAGTGTTGGGCTAAGGTGAATTTATCCTATGCCTGCAAATGTGGTTGACCATCCATCATCTGTGGCTATCTTTTAACTACATGGACACAAGTTACAAGATACCATGCATATGGGAAAAGCTGGTCATGTGGTCTCATACTTTAGGATCTATAATCCAAGAGTAGGTAAATGATTCATTTGTGACATTAAATCTAATGGAAATAGGGAACTTATCCGAATGGGTTAATAAGCAGGTACTTGTGGACTTGCTAAGGCTACCAAATAGAGAGTGCATAGTTTGCTCTATCTCATCATGATTGAATCCTACTTGTTGGGCAACTGGTTGTTCAATGGATAAATGGGTCCATTGTTTTTTTTGTTGCCCTTTTTTGGCTCATTCTTTATTGGAGGGTGAAGGCTTTCCATGAAGTTTCAAACACCTATCCCTAGTATGGACCAACCTTCTAACAGTAAGTGCACCACAGATTCACCTTATCATCTCTATTTTGACCTTTAATTATTCAAGTCTTTGAAGGTTTGTCTTTTGATCATTCATTAATTAGGAATCATGGTTGAGCCTTCCATTGTTAGAGGTGTGAGTATAACATGTCTTTTACTTTTATCAGCTTGGATAACAGAGATGGTCTCACAAAGAGTTGGCAACTCTTTGCTCAAAATTGTAATTCTTGCTTAATTAAACTCTATATTGGGTCCAACCAAAAAATCATAAACTGAATCTTTCTTGTTGTAGTATTTTATACCAATCTGGAGGGCATTTAGTCTCGATATGCCAATGATATTCTTGCCAAAGATTTTTCAGCATATTAACTTGTGATTGTCTTGTTAGCTTGAATGAGTGTGCCTAAAATGCCAAATGCTTCTAGCAAAATCACATGAAAATGATAAATGGTCCAAACTTTCACCACCCTAACCACATAATGAGCCCCGATGTGGAGAAATGCATGATTCAAGGGTCCAAAGTAGGTGTTCCGATGTAGGGGACATACTGATTATAGCTAAACTGATAATTATAGAGGAGGCATCCTTTGCTCTTGGAAAATTAAGTCCCAAGATGAGTTGTGGGAGGTAAATGATAAGTCATGGGCCTTGAAGTATGAAATGGGTTGATTATGTAAAGAAGATGCTATGCATAGGTTTGGAAATGCTTTTGCCAATTATCTACAGAGGTTTGGAAATGCTTCTGCCAAGGATCTATCCCCTATCCATCCTCCCAAAGGTAGAATGTATATCTATCTCCAGCTTTGAGCTTCTAATTACCACACACGCTGAAACTAGGAAAGCTATCAATTGCATTTGCTTTTGTAAGTAAGTCTCCTTACTCCTCTCATGTACTTCTCTCCCTTTGCTCTAAGAATGATAATCTTCAATATCTGCTGTAATAACTTGTGCCATGGCTAATTTTGATCCTTCAACATCCTTCATATCCACTTCCCGCTTAGCATCATATCTGTTCTTGTTATTTTTCCTATGTAGGCCCGGCTTTGTCAACAGGTTTCCGTACATTCTCCCACCTTTACTGCTCTTCACCCCATCATTCTAGCCTCCTCACTCCATGGAAAACATGTTATCCTCCTCTATTCTTTCCGCCACCATCCTTGGTTTCTTAAACAATGACAAGTAATACAATATAATTATTGATAATACTTATTGGATCGAGGCCAATCTCCCTCTCTTGGTATACATAGTAAGAATCTGCTCCCAAACACTATCTCCATGGGAATTTCCCCAAAGGAAAATCCTGGATATCTCAGTGGCCATACCCTAACTTAACACTTTTCTCTATTTGGAAGCCTCAAAAGAATCTCCCAATTCATATATAAAAACAAGAAGTTGATCCTTTGCCATATTAACTTGAAGCCCTAAGAAGTCATAAGAACGTTGCAAGATTGTCAATTTCCTCTCCTCCTAACATGATCATCAAAATATTACCAATGGGAAACATTAACTCTTTCTCTTCCAACCCGAAATATCTTTTCTATTAAAAACTGTCTTGCTTGTCATTAATCTACTCGATTCATCTGGTACATAAGTACTTGTTATAAGTTATACATTTTGCAGGTCCATCACCTGGCTGTAAATGCACTTTTGAAAAGCAACCAAGTGAATGAATTGGAAGGAGGAGCCCTATTTGGATTTGAGCAGGATGCAGATTCAGCACATGGTCAGATCGGTTTTGACGAGGCTACCTCTTGTGCACCTGCATTTCGTGTTTTGAAGCAATTAATTCAAAGATGTCTTCAAGATGCTATGAAATATGGGAATGTATTTGCTGATGCAGTATTGCAACATCTGTATAGATGGCTTTGCAGGTGACATTCTATAAACATTTTCATTCATTCAATTGCTTTTCCTTATTTTATCCACTCCTTTACTCTTTTGATTTGCATGGCAGCCCACAATCAAAACTTCATGATCCAGCACTTCACCAAATGCTACATAAGGTAAATTTTTGTTCCACATTGAACAGCTTACTTTTCAGTGAATTTCAGAGGATGAACAAAGTTCCTTCGATTCTAAGTGTTAGTTGGCTTTGTTTCCAATCAAAGCTCTTTTCTATTTTTCTTTTTTCATTATATTTATTTGTGCACAGTCTTCTGGGTTATAGATGAAATTCTTGCTTGAAGGAAAATTCTCAGAAATAATTTGAAGTATTTAAGCATATTATTTTATTTTATAAAAAACCTTTATTGATATTAAATTTTAACATTATATTCCACATGATTTCTCTTTCCTTTTTATACTTGAAGCAATTAGCATGTGTTGAATTATTGTTTTAGGGCCCATAATCTGGAATAAGAAAAGGAAATAAAACAAAACAGAAAGGAGTGGAACACGAATTCTGCCTTCCTTGGTGTATTATATTTGATGCTAAATCAAAATAAGACTACTGAAACACCGAGTCACGCAATAACAGATTACAAAGTCCAACAATTCTTGTAGTAATTGTGCCTCAAAAATGTCTTCTAAATTGTGGTTGAGTGGAGCACTTAAAACAGTAAGGGTTAATTCAAACTAACCGAACCTAACCAATTCACTTGATTCAGTTTTGCATAAGTTTGATTTGGGTAAGATTTGAGAAATATTTAGCTCAATTAGTTTGGTCTGATTCGGCTTGTTTTATGATCTCAAAATCAATTCTAAATGCTCTGCATAGATCCTGAATCAAAATTCGTTTCGTGAAATAGTTTGGCAAGATGGGATTGGTCCTTCCCACCTGACCTCTCTCACTTTGATCTTCGCCATTCCAAATCATTCTTCAAAGTAATTCCGATTTGATGCTTGAATCCCATGATTCTCATTTGATATTGACTGAAATGAAATAGTGGAAGATTATAGAGCAAGGAACAAGAAGGGTGTGCTGGTGAAAGTGTATTTTGAGAAGGCATACGATATGGTTGATTGAGACTTTCTTGATTTTGTGTTATAGAAAAAGGGGTTTGGAGTCAAATGGAGAGGATGGATTCAAAGATGTGTTTGGTCGGTTTCCTATTCTATCTTTATTAATGAGAGACTGAAAGGCAAAATTAGTGCGAAAAGAGGGTTAAGACAAGGTGATCCTATGTCCTTCTTTCTTTTTACCTTGGTAGTAGATGTTGAGTCGTTTATTGGACAAGGGGAGGGAAGCTGGTTGTGTGCGGAGATCTATGGTGGGCAAGGATAAGGTGGAGGTGTCGCATTTGCAGTTTGCAGACAATACTCTCTTATTCTTGGATGGAGAAAGTGATAATTTTGAGCATGCTTTCAGTTTGGTTAGGTGCTTCTGTTGGGCATCAGGTTTGCGAATTAATATATCTAAAACTTCCATTGTTGGGATAGCATCCTCAGAGGAGTGGGTAAGAGAAGCTGCAGAGAAGATTGGTTGTGAGGTAGGGGAATGATTGTCGAAGTATTTGGAAATGTTGTTAGGAGGAAATTCAGGGGCTCAAGTCTTTTGGGATCCAGTTGTTGCCAAAGTGGGTAAAAGATTGGATGACTGGAAGCGCACGCTCCTTTCAAAGGGAGGGAGGCTCACCTTGATCAGTTTAGTGTTAGAAGTTCTGCCCACTTACTTCTTTTCTATCTTCAGAATTCCCAAGAGAGAAGCTAACCAAATTGAGAAGTTGATGAGGAATTTTTTATGATGTGGGAAAGATGACGCCCATGACATGTACTTAGTAGAATGGAGACAGGTTCAGATGAGAAAAGATCTTAGGGGTCTAGGGATTGGTAATATGATGGCTAGGAACAGAGCGCTTGTAAGAAAATATCTTTGGAGGTTTCCAAAAGAAAAAGACACGTTGTGGGGGAGGGTAATCCGGAGTAGACACTGTTTGAAGGTTAATGGTAGAGATGTCAGCCTTCAAAAAAGCGCGACCTATAGAAGCCCGTGGAAGTTCGTTCACTCACTCCATCAGTTTTTTGACCATTTCATCAGGGTGAGGCTAGGGAGAGGTGAGATTAATCGGTTTTGAGAGGATGTTTGGTGGGACATTGATGTTACTCGGCGTTGTATCCCAGATTGTATAGATTGTCTTATGGTTAGAATTGGCCTGTCTCTATGTTTTTCGCCCCTCAACCTGTCGTTGCGGTTCCATGTTTGAATCTTCATTTGAGGTCTTTCGATGGTCCCAGGTGTGAGGAGGAAGAAGCCTCCTTTAGACCTTTGCTAAGGGAGTTTTTTATAACAGACAAGGAGGACAAAATTGTTTGGATTATAGAAAGTTTAGGGCAGTTTCTTTTTTTTTTTTTTTTTTTTCTAAATCCTTCTTTTCTTTCTTGGTTGACAATTCTTCCTCTCTTTCTTCCCTAATTTTGAAGGAGCTTTGGAAAGCTCCGGTTCCTTCCAAAGTTAAATTTTTGGCTTGGTTAGTGCTTAGGAAGAGAGTGAATAAGGGAGATATGATCCAATGAAGATTTTTTGGGTTTTTCTTGTCCCCCTTTTGTTGCTTCTTATGTTAGGAAAATGGGGAGTCCGTGAATCATATGTTCGGTCAGTGCTCTTTCACCTCCTTGGTTTAGGAGAGGTGGAAAAGACAATTCCCTTTTGCTTCGATGCTAGTGGTGCAAGAATTCCAACATTATGTTTGTCCTCATTGGGTGGAGGCTAATAGGAGGTGGAGGGCTCATTGGATGGCGACTTGTTTGGCGGTGGTTTAGTGTTTGTGGAAAGAGAGAGGATATTCCAAGACAAGTTTAGCTTTGCTATTGATATTTGGGAAGAATATCTGTCTCTTGCTTCCTTTTGGATTAGTAATGGTCCCCTTTTGTTGGCAGATTGGTTGAGAGGGTGGGGTAATATTCTATTTGCGGGTGGGGCTATGTAATTGTGTTGTGTTCTTGGTGGGGGCCTTCCCTGGTTGTATTTTTTCTCTTTTATGAACAAAATATTCTGTTTCTTTTAAAAAAAAAATTTGACTGAAATGGTCTTGGGAGTGATCTCCCTTTTGTTGTTGTAGCCTTTTTCTCTTATCAATAAAATGCTTGTTTCTTTTAAAAAAATATATACAAAGGAACATAAAACGTAATACAAAATGATTATAACAATCGCTGAAGTAGTCATTGGCATAGACTTCTATATTATTTTGACATTTCTCTCACTTACTACAAATATTATTTTAATGGTTTTCTAATACTTAATATGGGCAGGTCATGAAAAAGGTGTTTGCACTATTGCTAGCTGAATTGCGCAAATTGGGTTCCGCAATCATCTTTGCAGATTTCTCCAAGGTTATCATCGATACAGGAAAGTCAGATATATCAGCTGCTCAAGCTTACTGTGATTGTTTATTGAAAACTCTTCAATCCAGGTAAGATAGGTCCATAAAGCATTGTTCACACGATTTAGCTACCGTCTCTCATCTTCTAAACTTTTCTTTCTATTCTGCAGAGATCTTTTTGAGTGGATTGAGCTTGAACCCGTTCATTTTTGGCATACCTTACTATTTATGGACCAGGTTTTGTTTTGCTTGATTTGTGCTTGTGCATTTTTGTACAACCAACCTAAAGTAAATGTTAAAAAAAAAAATGAGAATTTCAAATTTCATATAATTGTTCCAGTATATATTTTCTATGGTCTTAATTAGACAAGTTGTGTTCATGGAGTTCAACCATTAATAATTTTAGTCTCCAAACTGATTCTACCTTATAGTTTGCACCATTTCAAATGCAGATATAATAGTTTATTTCTCACTTATTTTGTTTTTTTGTTTGTTTCTGTTTTATTTATTTATTTATTTATTTTCATATGCCAGTTTAACTATGGTGGAATCCAGGCTAGAGCCAATGGTGCACACTCAGTGGCGTATCCTCAAGCACCTACAGATAGCATAGATAATAATCTGCAAGTAGATATTGTATCAAGCTGGAATATTGCTGAGTACTTACCAAAGGCAATTCAGGTGAGTTACGTTGTGTTCTGTAATTATAACTTTTTCCTTTGTAATTAAAATATGCCTTAGAGCACCTGACTTATTTGCTGGGCATTATCAAAGACTCTTTATCTGTACTGGGTATTAATGCTTCTTTGAGGTGACAATTTGTACGACAGACTCTTGCTTCTTGTTTTGGGTCCCATGACATCACATCAACTCCTTGGATTGGAGCATTCTTTTTTGAGAATAAAGTATTTATGAGCAAGGAACAAAAATTTGATTTCGCCCCAAACTTCGACCTTTGAAAATTAGAATTAATTCGAAGAGTTCGAGAAATTCAAAAGAATTTTTGTAAAAATTTACCAAGTTAGAAAAACTCAAAAAAATACTATGTAAATGTTAAAATATGGACGATTTCTATTAAAAATACCAAAAACAAACATAATAATTATATTTTACATATAAAAATATACATATAATGGTTTTGAGCATATATTTTAACATTAACAATGTTTTATGCACATCTCATATGTTAACTTAAAACTGTTATAGAAAAGAAAGAAACCAAAAAAAAAAAAAAAATTATTGTCAAACCCTAATGGTCTTCGAAACACAAACCTTGGTTTTCTTTCTCTTTCTTCTCTCAACTTCTCTCCTCTTAGGTTTTTAGCTTATTTTTTTTTCTTATTAATCTTCTCTCTATCGTCTCTTCTTCTTAGTTACAATTTGTTCTTCTTTCTCTTTGTGTATCACATAAATTCTTTCATAGAAAATGCTCTTTTTCGTAGCTTTTATACAATTTTTTTCTACAAAAATCTTCAAAACTTCAATTTTAAGTGAACTTCACCAATTTTTCGAAGATTTCAACAAAAATTTCTAATTTTATAATTGCAGGTGAACTTCGCTTTGATTGTTCAAATTACCTAATTAATTCGGCTAATTTTCACACCATGTTTATGAGTGAAGGATTAGAAATGAATAGATTGTGAAATTTAATGCTTAACACCTGTGTTCTCAAGCATATTATAACTTTCTAATACACTGTTTGGCAGGATCATTTTATTCTGGTTGTTTCTGAATTTATTTACAAGCCGTGGGAGTATGCACAAAAACAATCCGAAAATAAATGTTCTTTCTTTGATGGAATTTCATGCACTCCATCAATCACATCAGCTGCAGCAGCTGAATTTGAGTCTAAGATAACAGAATATCTCAAAGAAAAGGTTTATCCTGATA
Organism: Tinospora cordifolia; assembly: GCA_030144865.1. Classification (NCBI taxonomy): domain Eukaryota; kingdom Viridiplantae; phylum Streptophyta; class Magnoliopsida; order Ranunculales; family Menispermaceae; genus Tinospora; species Tinospora cordifolia. The sequence continues at coordinate 7,686 of JAJIYU010018943.1, forward strand.
AAACCAATCTCTGTACTAAAAAAAAGAAAAGAAATTGTTGTCTAAAACTCTCATTAGTTCTGGTATGTGCTTATACGTTTTTAATGCCTATCAGATCAGCTCTTACTTTACGGATAAACTTCTTAAGATTGTCCGCGATATGGTTCATCATCTTAAGGGAATGAAGAATTCTGGAAATTCCACATGGATAGCTGGTTCCAATGTACACATGGGTGGTGCTGCACTGGAGTTCATCAAGCATGTTTGTGCTGTTCTTTTGCTTGACCATACTGTTCAACATGACATTCTGGTAATCTTTCGTTCTTCTATATATCCATGATGTAATATGAAACCGCTTTATCTTTTTTCAGTAATCTCTGTTGAGGCATCAACTGCGAAGGTATTTTATACATTAGAAAGTACAGATCAAGTAACAGATTTAGAAGGGGGATAGTTAAGTATAAGAATAGTTACAGAGTTCACATCCTTACGAACAAAAAATTTGAAAACGAGGGAATTTTCCTTCAGTTTAGCAATGCTCTTATTTTTTTCAATTTTTAAATTAAGCATTTAATGTGTAAATTATTATTTTTAGGAAGAATCTTTTTTATTATGATATGAATAACTGCATTTTGATGAATAATAATTATCTTGTTCTGGTGGTCAATAAACTTTCAAAACTTCAATGAATTTCTTTTGAAATATTGGAATTGTGGCCAATTATAGTAATTTTGTTTATTCATTTATTTGTTATTTGTTATTGTCAATTTTTCATGCTTAATAATTTTTAATTATAGTGCATAATGGTAGTAGTAGTAGCAGCCACACCCATTGGATGCACCTTTTTATTTTTAATTCATTATAATTACATATATTAAAAAAAAGTTTGTATCAAATGTACATGATTTCAACATCATAGGTTTTTGGGTAAGAGATGATGTACATGATGTTCATAGCCTTACTTTCATGTACAGAGGATGCATTTGGATTCAAAACAGTGTCATCTGAGTCACGATGTTGCAACTGCTCCTTTTTTGATTGTCAAAGCTCTCAAATGTTTCTTCCTCATTATTTAATACAGTAATCTTGTTTCTTTTCTAAAAAAAAGTGAAAAAAAAAGATGAAATGAAAATCTAAGCCTCAAGTTGGCTTTGATTAATGCCTAAGCTAGCTGGGGTGGAAATGAGTTGTGGTTCACAACTTAAGTAGAACCAAAGGTGGCAAGTAAAATACCAGGGAACCATTTCTATTGTTTTACTCAACAATTATGCTTCATTTTTTATATTTTTCTTGATATATTTGAGCAGCCTTTGTTTATAACCAGAAAAATGTTGTAATTTTATCTGAAGAAAATATAAAGGTGCACAATCTAGTAGCACAACTTCCAAAATGACACTCTAGCTTCAATGTGGAAACTTGGGTGCACTTAATTTTTTTCAGTGTGTGTAATCTGTTTTGTTGCTATTTTGTTGTTTCTTTGATAATTTGATTCCAAACTTTTCACTTATTTTCTTATAGGTAATGAGGAAAATCTTATTGAAGTATATTCATGTGAGGGAGTTTGATCCAGAAGCAGTTTTTTGCTATCCATCTGTTTCTTTCGTCCTTCCAAATGTAATTTGCAGGTACCAGGCATATTTATTTGGAATACTGTGAATTTTCTTGCAAGAAATAGAGGGAAAAATGATGTTTACATGTTATGATTATTTATTGTAATTTACTGCCGCAGGACTCCTCACGTGCAAACTGCTCCCTGCATGCGAATAAATAAAAAGTAACATTTAATTACTAAATCTCAAATTAAGACTCTTAATAAGCTTTAGCTGATGGGTGGATGATATATATAGCAAATAATCACTTACACTTAGCTTTTGTAGAGGATGAGACCAAATACATTAGGTTGGGTACTACGATGGGGTCACATTGCTTATGACGTTTCAAACTAAAGATTATTACTGTTACTTGACATTGTTAGGACTTGGGAACACTTATGCAATGAAGACCGTACTCTGTGTTGTTTATTACATTTTAATTGGTAATTATATCCTGCTGACATTGTGTAAATCAGAATAATTTTGAGGGAAACACTTGATGATTAACATATTGGAATTTTGTGATATCCTTAAGGGAAAACATACTGCATGGCTTTTGTGGCAGTTGATCTATGGGCTTACCATTATTTAGGCGCTTAGGCAGATCAAACTTTTCCTCTAAACCTGGTTCTAGTGTTTAGCCTGTCTACTCAATTTAGAGTGTTCCATTGAAGGTTTTAATATCTTAAGAAAACTTTTTGAACACCAAGATCAAATGCTTGCTATGTTGTTTGCATGTATCTAGGTTTAACTGCTGAATTTCACCATGAAAAGGAACAGCCACAGCCCAAATTTGGATTTCAATTGAGTTCTTTCTGTAGTTTATGAAGTTATAGGTATAATGCTGCTTTAGTATACATGACAAAGGTTTTTTTTTTCTTTTCCTCTTTTTTTAATGTTTCGATTTTTCTTTTTAGAAGAAATGAAAATCTATTAAGTGATAAAATCAATCAAAATACAAAGCACCTATTCTTAACGACATGGTCTGGTTATGGGATAAGCCAACTGACTAAAGCTTTTGTGACACGCTTGTGGCTTTGACATGATATGTTGGTGGGGGTCCTGCTTATGGGGCCAAATCAGTACAGTATAAGAAAAAAATATCAAAGTTACGAGTTAGAGATCGAGAAACCCTTTGTCAAGGAAGTGGCATAAGTCCATGAACTAGCTCACTGCTTAATCTCTTCCCACAATTGTCGCCTGTTTCATTATACCATGAAAGATTTTTCCATTTCTCTCTCACCAGATTGCCCATAGTGTTTCCAGGATTTCAACTGTCAATTAGCTTTTTCTTCTAGACCTAGAGACAACATGTGATTGATGGAAATACTATCTTTAATCCGAACCACTTTGCAGAATCTTCTGCCTAAAAAGTACCCCTCCTTCCACAACCATGATGAGTATGAGCAATGAAGGAATATGTGATTTTCTTCATTTTGATGATGTAAGACATGTCAATTTGCGATAGGCATATGGAGGGGAATCTCGACTGAATTACCTCCATGGCATTCAATTTTTTTTTGTGTGCCACCACCCAAAAACTTGAACTTAAGATGAAGCTTTTACATTCCAAATATGAGATGCTAATAGGAAGTCATCTTAGGTTGATTTGATTGGAAGGAGAAGTATGATTGGCCAAGACACTTCATTGGTCATGCTCCCACCGAGCAACCCACCTCCCTTGCCAGTTTTAAAATGCTCTCATGACTCATGTTAATCCTCA
>JAJIYU010018944.1:0-10986 GCA_030144865.1 Tinospora cordifolia
TATTAGTCAACTCTACTATTTACGATATCATTTATAATTTTACTATTTTCAGTGCTAGTAATTAACTTTATTATTTATCATACTATTAATTAATTTTTACTATTTACAATGCTATTGATCAATATGACATTTCTTTAAATATGCCAAAATAAATAAATATTCATGACTTTCCTTTACCATATTTTCATTAGTGCATCTAATTAATATTTTATACACACACTTTTTCTATATTAATATCATATTTAAAATACTATTTTCTTATTCAATTGGAGTAGTGCATAATTACCCAACAATTCGATATGTCTAATATTAATCATCATATATTCATCTATACTTCTATGCTAACTAATTACTTACATACCAATAACAAATATACATATATGTATATATATATAAATATATACGTATATGTGTTTTAAATTCAAGTTTCGGTTATTACGTCACTAAAATTCCATGCATTACAAATATTATGTCACAAAATTTCAGGTATTACAGTCATTTCACTCCTAAAGTCATTCCTAAGCAATGTTCAAGATAGATTTGATTATTTCAAGAGTCTATGGGATTCATTTGTGGTTCGGTTTCCACTCCTCACTTTCTTCAGTTTTTAGATTCTCAATTTATAAGACTAAAGAGATCTGTCAAAGCCAAATTTTGGACAAATCAAGTACATAGACTACTAGAACATACCCTAGTTCTTTGTATGATCACATTAGAAGAATTTTTAATTTCATAAGTCACTCAGTGAAAATTTTTAAAAATATGGCATGGATCTAGCCTAAGTAACACCTATAGGCTCGATATGCTCATGTCCTAAAGCTAATATGCTCATGAACTAACTCTAAATAAATAATCCTAATATTTAAATGTGATGAAACAATTTCAATATAGCTACGCATGTGACAATTTAAAAGCATTGGAGTATACATAATATATAAATATAAAGGAAAAATAAACCTATCAATTGAAGTAATTGAAGTTGAGTTTATTCAATGTACACACCCAAACTTAACCTATGCCTTGTCCTCAAAAGCACACTTTTCACTTTGAGGCTCACAAAGAAGATAATATGCTAAAACACCCAAAAAACCTGCACAAGGCAAGAAGAAGACAAATATTAGAGAATAATTAATTAATTAAAATGCATGCAAAATTTTTTAACTAAACTAAAATGCATGAATACCAAGGAAATTAAATTAAACTAACTAAATAAATGAAAAAAATAAAAATCAATGGGTTGCCTCTCTCTAAATGTTATGTTTAATGTTAACAACTTGACATGGATACGGTTTAGTCGAAGCCCAATTTATTAATCCTCGCAAACATTTTGGCTTTGGGAAACTCTTGCTTTATGTTATCAAGTTGTTGCTTAGTTTTCAGCACTGGATAATGTGACCGCTTTATAGTAATTCTTTGAGTATCATCAACATCACGTGGCTCTTTATTAGCATTTTTCTGCTTCCAATGTGCATGTAAGACCTCCCCGTTAGCAAAATCAGCATTTTTAACTTGAATATCCAGAGGTTTGGGCTTTGCAATCTCTATCTTAGAGCCAGTCGGTACTTGTTTGGATTCTCACACTTCAATATAGGGCTTAATGAGTGGTAGATGTTGAAGACAACTCAGTTTTCATTCATTCTAGTGTAAGTTCTCCCATGGCAACATCTATTAAGGCCTGACTAGTAGCTAAGAATGGTCGCCAAAGAATTAATCATATCTCCCAATTTTCTTCTATATCAAGAACTACAAAGTTAGTTGGGAAAATAAACTTATCCACTTTAACGAGCACATCGTCAATAATCCCTCGTGGATAAATGACACAACAGTTTGCAAGCTAAAAAGTAACTAATTCTGGTTGGCTTGATCTATGATAAACCCAACCATCAATATACTGAAAAGGGCATGAGATTATATTAGCCCCCAAATCAAAGAGCTGTATCAAATATTTTTGTGCTTATGCTGCACAGAATAATGAAACTCCTTGGATTTTTTAGTTTTTGAGGCAGCTTTCTTTGTATTATAGCACTGCACTCCTCTGTTAACTGCACAGTCTCATGATCCATCTACTTCTTATAAAACCTCTGCAGAAAGGGTAACAAATGAGGTGCAAGGTACTTGTTGCCTTGAATAGTGATGCCAAGATGTTTAACTTGCTTATTTTCATCATTGATAGGTGCTAGATTAGTAGGCTCAGTAAGAATAGGCACTTTAGAATTTTCAACTTCATCAGCTGCCATGGTTGGGCTCTGGATCTCTTTGTCACTTCTAGTGAATATAGCGTTGCAGCCTTCTTTAGAATTTACTTGAATTGCAATTGGGAAAAGAACTTTGCTACTGGCTGGAGAATGATTGGGTTATCTGTCCCATCTAAGTCTCAAGGTTCTTTATAGTTGCATTCATGCTTCCTATTTATATTTTCAAGCCTGAGACTCTATGATCATTTTGATCTATTTTACCGGTCAATTCTTTAAAGAACCAAGCCTACATATTCATGATCCCATCTAGTTTGTCTTCCATAGATGGTTTCTTTTCAAATTGGCTATTCTGGATGTTTCTATTATCGGCATATGAGAAGTTTTCATGCTAACATATCCCCAGATGATAATATGGAGGCACATTATTCACATGCTGCTACACTTGAAAGTTACCAAAATGATTAAGTGCATTGAGTTGCTCTATAGATGCTTCTTGAGTGAGGAATGCCTTGTGAGCTTCAGTTATGGACAAATTAGATTGATTCTATTGTGGTTGAAACTGACCTTTACCATTCCTCTTTGCCCATGAATTCATTTGATGAGTTATAGATGCTAATTGGGTTTTTAGAGTTGTGGTCTCATCAACCTCATGAATACCAATCCTCCTTACTAACCTTCTCTCTATACCATACTCATGGGCATTGGCTGCCATTTCTTCAACTAGATTTGTGGCCTCTATAGTAGACTTTCCCATTAAGGAACCACCAACTATTGAATCAACTAAGGCTCGAGTAGGTGGTGCCAAACCACTATAAAACATCTAAATCTGAAGCCAAGGGAGATAATCATGTCATGGGCATCTTCACCCTAAATCCTTAAATCTCTCCCACATTTCATAAAGGGACTCGAACTTTGACTACTTGAACGAACTGATTTCATCCTTAAGTTGATGAACCTTGGCAGGAGTGAAATACTTTTGCATGAATTTCTGTCTCATCTCTTCCTAGGTGGTGATGCTACCTCGTAAGAGAGTCGACAGCCATGTCCTCTCTTTATCCCTCAAAGAGAAGGGAAAAAACCTCAATCTCAGCTAATCCTCAATCACACCATTTGTCTTTGCAGTAGCCGAGATCTCTATGAATGGCGTCAGATGTGTCATAGGATCCTCAACAACCATACCTCCATACTGTTGTTGATGTACCATAGTAACCAATGAGGGCTTCAACTCGAAATTGTTGGCATTGATGGGTATGTGAACAATTCCGAAGTAATTATTTGTAAGCACAAACTTGAAAAAGGCTTGGAGTGGTGCTTCACCATCAGTACCAACAGCTAATTTTCTACTCACAGCCATATCAAATCCATGACTTTGAACTTCCAACTGAAATTGTTGAAGTATTTTGAAATAGTCTAGATCACTCAACTCTATTGAGCCTCTGCTCACCCAAAACCTGAACTACCACAAGCAAAGAAAACAGATCAAGTATAGCCAACCAACGGATTAAATAATAAAAAGAATAAAATAAAAAATTGAAATAATAAAATCATAACGAATAATAATAAAATAAACTAAACTAAAATAAAGTAAAATAAATAAAATAAGTAAATAAGCTAACAAATAGAATAAACTAAAATGAAATAAATAAATAAATAAATACATTGATTAAAATTTAACTAATTTCAATTGGTTCTAAGATTATCAACACCGTCCTCGGTAACAGCACCAAAAACTTGTTGGCAACCCCCTGCAAGTGTATAGGATCGCAATAATAATATATGGTAAATATCGGATTATCATCCTCTGGGAATAGTATGTGGTTAATATCTCAAATCCCAATTTACTTTCAATTTTAACTTTGTTAAGGCTCAAAATTTAACTAAGTATTGAAAACTTAAATTAAACCAGAAGTAAATTGAAAACCAGTAAATAATATATTGAAAGTTTTATGAATTAAATGTCTAGGATTATCAAATCTCATGTATTTTCTCTTAATTCCTATTTCAATTAATTTGATTCTTAATTTTGTAGGCTATAGCACTAATAATTAAAAACCTCTCTCAAAGTGCCTTAATCTTATTAATTATATTACCTAATACCCCCTCTCGAGGCGTACAGTTAATAAATTAATGCATTAAATCTTAACTTCATGTGCAACTTCTTATAAAATCAACAACCTCTCGGCCAACTGATTCATATAAGTATATATTTTGATTATCCAACTATTGAATCTCTCTCGAATTAATTCAATAGTTTGAGATCAATTTATAGATGGACAATCAATAAATAACATTAAGTTAAGTAAATATAAAACAAAACATTAGAATTAATTAATTGAAAATTAGAATCAAAGCTTCCTACACTTGAAATTACATCCTAGAACTAAAAACCTTTAGCTAGACATGGCATAAAGATTACAAATCAAAGAATTAAGTAAATAAATGTAATATCCCAAAAGTCTAAAAGACCTCCACGTCACTGGTGAACAATTACAATAAAATAATTGATTAAATAAATAATAAAATAATAAGATACTCAAAAACCATGAAGAATAAGTCCAAATAAACTTAAAATAAATATAAAAATAATATAAATTTGAGAAGCACGAGAAATGGCGAAGAAAAGATGTGAAAAGCCAAAATTTCATTGGTTACCACGGTAAACGGAAGTGATGACCGTGGTAATCCCGGACAAACCAAAAAATGGGAAGAAAGAATTTCACCCTATTTACCATGGTTAATGACCACAGTAATTGTAACACCCCAATTTTCGACTGGACCTCCGTTCAAGTGTTACGTCATGAGTGGATGGTCAACAGATGAAAATAAAGGTACTACTTGAAAATTTTGTTTTGTAAAAAAATTTTTTTTTTCAAAATTTAGTTTATAACTATTAGTTCTCAAGTCAAAGTCTGGATAATAGTTATAACAAAACAAAATACTCAAAAGAATTTCTCAATACATTCACTGGGTTTCTCAATATAAATCATAAACAGTGTAGAAGAATCATTTCAAAAACTGTTATTAAACCAAAATGGTTAAACAAGAAAAGACATTTAAAGATAAAATAAACCAAAGTTTAACTCACAGTAAGTACATTAAAATAGTCCAGTAAAATAAATAAAATATGACCTTTAAGTCCTGTCTCAGACGACCTCCCCACGAGGTGTCCAATCAGAGTGCGAGTCTTCTTACATAGGTTACTGTACTCTAGGTCCATGTGTACCTGAAAAATAAAGTGGGAGTGAGCTCAAAAGCGAAGTGGATCGATCTTACACATCACATGTATTATACAGACCCAATCCAAAACATTACAAACACTTTCAAACATTAAGTGTTCAAACATTCATTTCTTTTAGTCGGGGTTTAAGACCGGAAGAGGGTTGAGATGCCTCTCGATATTCCCTGTGATCCAATCTAATCTCGGAGGGTTCCAATAACCATCTAAAATCAATCGACACTCACATCACAGCCTAAGAGAGCGTACTTACCTAGGCATCGTACCATCTCCCAAAGACTTTGAGCTGTTACAATCAACTCTGGGTGAGAATACCTACGATCTGCGTTATAGCTTGACAATCTCAAGTAGTGACATATAAGAGATGCCACCTCGATCCACTTCAAGCTCGACAATCGCACCGATACGTGAATTCTTAATAAGCCATTATATTATTTTAGTTTTACAAATAGTCTCAATCACATCAAGCATCACACCCTTCACTAGGAAAATAATTCAAACTATTCATGCAAGTAAACATGATAAGATGCATGAGTGAGCAACAAGATCTAGACGCATATGTTCCTAGTCATGCATGCCATATTTGAATAAATCTAATTGCAAGATTATGTCATAAACTAATTACACATGGATTAACAAATTTATCATACATCATACATCATTCACACAAGTCAAACAATTTCAATCAATTTCCTAAGAAGATTCTAATAACCTAGAAATATTCAATCAAATGGTTTGAATCTTAAATCTATATAAAACATATGAGTAAGGAAGTCACGCCCACCGATTCTGTCAATCTTCAAGGCTGCCTTGCTTTCCGTCAAAATACTCGATACTCTAAGTTTGTAAACCTGAAATTTAAAAATCAACAGAACTTCTCTAAATTGCTAACTCATATTTAATTTCATCCAAAATGCTATTAAAATTAATTTCTAAATTGGCTATAAAGTTTAAATATGAATTTTAACTAATTTTATTCATATTAAAATAAGGATTTCAAAACTGAAATAAAATCATTTTAATTTATTCCAAAATCTTTAGTGTTTATGCAATTTAGGTTTAAAATGTCCTTAAGTTTAATTTTCTTTTACTTACTAATTTAGACTTTTAACCTAAAAAATAAAACTCTCATAATTAATTTTCAAGTTTCTATGATTTATTCATTTCTAAATAAACTTTTATTTAGATTAGAACTAATAATTTAAAATACTATTACTTAAATTTGAGTTCTAAAAATAATTTACTCATGTGTTGTTCGTCTCATTCCACTTAATTAAGATTTTTATATTTAATTTGAACTAAGCTCTAAAATATTATTTTATCACCTAAAAATCCATAAGTTACTCTTTTTAAAATAAATTATTCATCTCCAAAATATTACATCTAAACTATAGCTTTCTTAAATTCTAAATTTCAAAATAAAATTATTTCATCACAAGACTTTTTTCTTAAATGATTTAATTAATTACTATTTGAATAAAAAATTTTAATATTTATTATTGTATTTTGCTTCTAAATAAAATTTAATTTCTAATATTTAAAACTTCAAATTTCCTTGATATATTTCAATATTTATATTCCAATATTTAATCAAAACCCACTAGCACCAAAATATTATTTTTACTAAAATACTCAATAAAGTTTTAATTTTTTAATTTCATTTTGTTTTCTCATCTAAGATGATCTAAATATAATTTTCATACTATCTAAAAAAAATTCTAAATTATAGCTCGCATCGTCGTCTTCTTACGAGCGACACTAACGACGAAGCCTATTTTGTTGCACGTTGATCTTCGCACCAATCACATCAACTATGTTCGTCATCTTCACTTCACATTCAAACACGAAACCTCAAGTTGATTTAGCTCCAAATCACGCTCTAAATCAAAACCCCAAATCAATAAGAACACAGCTAGATTTTTATTCTTTGATCATCCAAATCAAAACCCATTTCTTCATCACGATTAGCATCAACGCACTAATTCCTCTTCTTCTTCACGGTTCCAATTCACACATTCATCTTCTTCTTCATTTCAATATCAATCCAAATCTGAAAATCAAGCATCATCATCATTTTCATTTTTTTTCTGGTTCGTTCTTCAAACATCAACCAGAAAATTACAAAATTAATTCCACACAGATCCAACACTTCAATCACTTCCTTCTACTCAATCCCCTCTGTTTTTCTTCTGTTTCGATCCACTGCCAACAGACAATTTCCAGCAACACACACGTCAAGGTCATCTTCTTTGTGTAGAAAACAACCAACCATATAACACACTCACACAATTGCACCAGTTGCTTCATGTTTTTCGTTTCCTTCATTACAACCATCGAAATCATGAACAATAACAGAGAACAACCATTAGCCATAGAAAAATCAAATCACGGCCAGAAAACCAGAATTTTTTTGGTTTTCTTGTTCTTGTTGACTCTCCAAAATGGATTACGAACCCAACAATGCCCAAATCAGCCATTGCCCCTAAATTTGAAAACACAGGATCACGGTTCTTCTTGTTTGTTTTTCATCACCTTTACAACCAACGTTTGGCAGCTACAACAACGACCATCACGACCAGCACCTTGCTGGTTCTCTTCTTCTTCTTTGTTTCTTCTTCTCCTCGTTTGGACGATGCCCTAGGACGCCAAATCGCACCAGCTGGAACCAGCAACAACCGTTGCTTCTTTGTTCCTCTTCTTCATCGAACCATCACAACCCAAAATCAATAATCAGAATCCCAAATCGCATCATACAAATCGAAAAATCCCAAATCCCAATCCTCAATTTCTTCCTTCGTCTTCTTTTTTTTTCAGCGTAGGAACGCACCCTGTGCATTCTTTTTTTCCCCTTCGAACCCAAAAACGCCTCGACATTTCTTTTTTTTTTGTTTTTTTTTTTCGATTTGAGATAAGCAAGCGTTCATTTCATTTTTTTATTTATTAATCCATATTAATTTTATTTCTTAATTAAATTTCAGATTGTGATCCATCAATATTTCGATTAATCCATACTCAATTTCATTTCGTTAACCAATATTTAATTTTCTAATTTATTTTATTCGTGTATTTATTTCAATCAAATAATCTATTTTTTTTATTTTTGCCTCATTCATATCGTCACTCTCGCACTTGCGCGACTAAGCTATAAAATAATTTATTTTCTAAAGTATAGTCTATATCTATATTTAAATAAAACATGATTCTAATTTATTTATTATTATTAGTATTATAATTATTTTTTTATTTTTATTTTTCGCGAACCTTACATTATTATTACTATTATTATTATATATTTTTTCAAATATTTATAATTTGCGGAACTCATATTATTATTATTTTCTAAAACATTGTAAATTCTAAAATCTGTGCATTCATTCATTTATTATTTTATTTTAAATTCTCTTTCTTTTTTTTGAAATAATATTTTATTTCATGTTTCCTCGCGACGTGTACGCGTTCGTAAAATCTCGGAGTGTTACAATCTAACCCCCTTAAAAAAAATTTTGTCCTCGAAATTTACATCAAGTTAACTCATATTGTCCATCAATTTGCGTTTTTCAAGATTCATCACACTTCTGCTACGCTACTCTAATCTTTCATCGAGAATCTTTTCATGTTCTACGAGATCATATTTCTCAGATTTATGAATACAACTAGGGTACTTATCCACCCACATTAGATTCATCATCTTGCAATGCTATCGGGTGTGATTTCATTTCTTCTCTGAACACATCCTCTATGGAGCAGTTAAAATTTCTTCAAGTCTTTCACATAGCTAAGCTAAACTGTACTAATAACTATCGTCTTTCTTAAGACATCACCCCTTCAATTGTCATTGATGATTTTGGAATAAGTACGTACTATTTTCAATAACAAGATTTGTGAACATAGTCTTCTCCTCGAATTAACGCTTAAGAAGAACAATTAGTCCACCACCGTTGACGTGATTTAGGATAAAGACTATAATATCCTCACCCAGGTAACATACGTAACATTCATGAAATTTCCATAAAAGACTTTAAAAACTCACTAATAATCTAATGTATGTTCTTACCTTGGATGAACTTGAGCTATTCCAACGTTTTCGTTTTCGCTCCTCATGTAGTGTGGCAATTTTCATGGTGAACCACTGTAACTTTTTTTTTTTTGAAATAAAATTATGGCACAAATGGCTCAAATAGATACTTATCTAATTATCCTATTCTATCATTTCAGCCTTGGGAAATTAGGTTCTTATAGATGCCCTGTACCGAGAGATCAATGGTCAGTATCTAAAATTTATATTGTAGTCATAGACAGTAGATCATACTGACCAGAAATACCGTGTGAAACATCCATTCCAAGAATGATAGTTGGAGCCTTGGAGATCTGGGGATTAGAAGGAGATTGTTCGACGAACAACAAAGAATTTAAGCTACCAAGTTCGGCATTGATCTTCAGGAGAACATTTGTTAAGTATTAATCATTAACCCTTGTTGGAGCAATGCATTAAGTCACAATACCAAAATCAACTAGACTTTTCTTTATCCACAAACCATATATAGGGGATGCCTTCTTCTTTGACAACAGACAAAGAAGGAATTGAGATATTCCAAAAGGTCTGGCTTATATCTGTTCAAACATCCACTCAACTCGGATAGAAGGAAGAGTTATCCTAGCCTAAGGGTTGTCTTCGAATATATCAAATGGTTGACTGATCACAATTCCTTGGGCTCTTCACATTTCATAAGATCTCGATTCACACTAATCAAATTCTAAGTTGATTTACTTCAACCTTCCAATGAGAACCTGTAATCACCCTAAGACTTGTAATGCGTCCACGTCAATATGAATTTTGAAAATTCAAAATAAATATAAAAATAATTGAAAACTTGTTTTTAATTATCATTGTATAATATTTAATCAAGATAAAATTTCTTAGAACATTCGGATAGCGAGAAACGTGCGGGGAAAAGTGTTAAAAAACAAGGCATCCTGCTGCCGACTGGGTCCGTGAATGTGAAAAACCCAGAAAAGTGAAAAACAACAGTGTGGACCGCGGTCATTAAAGGCCGACCGCAGTCGTCAGTGGAAATGTGCAAAATCGAGAAAAACTAGGTCACATTGGTAACCGCGGTTCGTAAGGTGCCGACCGCGGTCTATAAAGGGATGACCGAGGTCCACAAAGTGAAGACCGAGGTCCATAAAGAGAAATCTGTTTAATGACCGAGGTTCATCTGACGACGACCGCGATCCGTGTGCGAGTTATATATACTTTTCAAGCGCAGATTTTCTCATTTGCACTGAAATTGCTTAAGATTCGGAGAGGAGCGACGGAAGAGCGATTCAAGGTGAGTTTTATGATTTTCTTTGGGTTTTCTTTAATTTTTGAGCTCATCTAAGAGTATTTGTTAATAGTTTGTGAATCAAAGTGATTAAGATCCGTTTTTGAACTTGATGTTGTGCGTTTAGTGTTTGGAAACCAAGTCAAATGGGATGAACTGTTGTTTATTCCCTAATATATGTGTGTTTGGACACTAGTATGATGGATTTAGGTTGGTTGTTTGGTGATAGAAG